>VKOC01003443.1:0-54817 GCA_009364415.1 Spea multiplicata
TTGTGTGCCCCCCCTATGTATTGTTTCTAGAGTCGCCACTGCACATGCTACTTTAAAAGGTAAGTCTATTCCTAAAAGAGTTCTGCCGCAATCTCTTGTTTTATAGTTATAAAATTCGATGATTCTTCTTCCTTAAACTCCATCAAAGATTTCAAATGTTGGCATCAAAAAAAAAATCACCTCTACAATAAAAAATGCAAATGCTTACAAAACTGGAAGAGGACTGCATGGGAGATTGGAACAGCTGTTACATTCTAGTCTTATTTGCACTCCTGAAAAGACCACCCTCGTTTATCTGAGAGACATTGCTGGGATTCATTGCTATGTGGGTTGTTGGATGACTCCAAAGCATGGTGGCACACTGTTGTATACAAGAATTGTATACATTTTAAAAAAAGTGAAATGCAGGATAGAACATATACATATATTACCGGTACATGGAACACTGTAAAGTATGGAACCTCTTTATGCATTTTCTGAAACTGAAATGTTTCTGTTGTTTTTATTCTGTTGCTTACCTACAGAGAAAAGAATAAATTGGCAACTTTGATCCTTGACCAAATAGCACCCAGGAAAGAAGCCCCCATGTACACCTCTCATGCCATGTCTTTTTTTATGCAGTTAGAATGCCAACGTAGGTGAACTGGGGGCTTCAGTTGCACCCTGTCAGGTACAAGAGCAACTCCTGCACATTGGGGCTGGGAGCTTTAAGGCAGAAGGTATAGACACTCAGTAGCAGGCAGTCCAGAAACAAATGTCTATAATAAATCCAGAAGGTTAAAGGCAGGCAGCACAGAAACACAAGGGCTTTGCAAGCCGAGGTCATGGAGCAGGAGCTAATCAGGAGAACTGTGTATCAAGCCAAAAGGTCAGGCAGGTTCAAGTAGGGTAACGAGCTGTAGCAAGAACAAGGGGTTGGTAAATGTACGCAGGCAGATACCACAGCTTGGCAAAACTCAAGTAATGCAGTCAGGGTTAGCAGGGTTTAAATAAGGCTACAGGTAGCCGGCTCCTCTCAGTAATTAAAGTTGATTGACTCTTGCTGAGCAGGATTGGTCAGGTACGTCTTTTTTGTATCTCCACCAACAGGCATGCTCCTGACCGATTGGGCAAGATGTCTTGCAGCCACTCTAAGTGGAGTTCAGGAAACTCTAGGCATATACCGCAACTGCGTCACTGGATGGGTCCACAACTTGGGGAAACGGAGCCACATCGGAGGACCCTGAAGACATTGCCCGAGGGACACCGGGGCCTGACAGAGCCTCCCTTGCATACATGACCTCTGTGTGCATTCAGTACCAGGCTGACTTGGATGTGCTCTATGGATAGAGTGAATTGTAGCAGCGGCATGGACATTGGAGACTTGCTCCCAAGAGTGATGGCGGAGCCGCACAGGAGGAGTCTTAAGACGCTTCCTGAGGTGGGGGACCCCCAGAGGCCTGACAGGGACGTTTTTTAAAGTTAATGCCAGTGATCCCCTGCTCCAGGCGCCCCAAACAGAAGCCTGACTCGCCTGGCACTAAGACCAGCCCTAACAGAATATGCAATCCGCAGTCTTTTTTCTTATTTGTTTAAAGCACAAACTACATATCAATGTCTAGTTTAAAATGTGAAATTCATGACAGCAAAAAAAAATTGAAAATATTGTGGCACATTGCTTTTATGAGTGTGTATGGAAATGATACATGATAAATGATATAATGATATTACATTATTTGGAAATTATCCATTTCATTTTTGTAGGCAGGCCTTTTCTTCATAGAATGACTTGTATTGAATTATACTTGTAGGCATTTTTTTTAATGAATGAAAGCTTCATTTCACAGGCCACATCAGCATTTGTCTCCAATTTCTATTTAATTCTATTTAAGTCTGTCACACTCATCCTGATGTGCCGTTAATTCTGAGTCAGAACGCTTCTTCCTACACAAATGTAGAGAGCTGGGACTGATCGCATTATTTTCAAAGAACAGAGTCTGGATTGTTTCAAATATGGCTTTCCTTTCTTACTGCTTTGTATCAAATTTTGATTCATTTATCTTCCTTGTTTAGAAACATGCTTGCACCAATAAAATAAAGCATCATCAGCTTTCACTTCATTACAGTAAAACATTATAGTACTTTTTGTCTGCATTTGCCTTTATATTATGCACTTTTGAGGTGTAACTTTGTGAAGGGGTTGGGCTAGCCACATGTAGGAGCAAGACTAGCCTCAAACAGCCTTTAATTGAATGAAGGTATATGTGAACTGGGCATGGCCAAACACCAAAAATTGGACACTCTTGTCCCTGAGGTCTAGTGGAGAAACATTGAGCTATGTACCACTCCAACACAGTCATCTCACCCTTAAACGCAGCTGTCAGCGAAGGTGCCTGGGTATCCATCATGACATCTTAACCATGCTGCTTTGCTAGACACCAAGGACAGCTGAAAAAAAGGGAAATGCCGATATAGTAGGATTAAGAAACAATCACGGTGAAAGTACTTGTTTCTGATTTTTTTTGGGCGATTTGTCTAATTGTGCTGCATTCCTTGCAATTAAGTATTAAATATAAGTAGGGGGATAGGATACAAATACCTTGCTTTGCAGAATGGGAACTGTTGCAGGTAGTTCCTCTGTCACATGCAAAAGCTATTCTTTCTGTACTTTAATGGCTATAATTTAATATTAGTTCATCAGATTGGCATTTTTAGCACTTAACTTTTATGACATGCTGCCCTAAAAAGAACACAAAGTACTGAATTGCCAGAACATTGCCAACATATTAGGTGCCATGCACTTCCACTGTAAATGTATTTGGGTTATGTTCAAACATATTAAAAATTTACTCATACAATGGAAAATGAACGGTATATTCCAGCCTTCATATACTGTTTCGAGAGAAAATATAGGAACTCAGGAACATATTCTGGCCTAGGCTGACTAGTCTCCCTGCTGCAAAAATGGGGGAAAGATTTCCATCTTGGATGATATTTGCCTCCGCTGTGCCGCTGCTCAATGAAAACCTAAGCTAACGTTATAGTGATAGTTAAAGAGGGGTATATTCATTAAAGCTGAATTTTCACCTGAGTATCACAGAAATTAATTCAGCACTTCTATGTGTTATTTCACCTACAGGAAGCTTTTAGTAACTCAGGTTATCCTCCTGAGCTGAGGCGCCATCAAAATCAAAAAGGGCCCTTAAATCATGGCAACCTGTAGAAGCTGGGAGTCTTTCAGTAAATGATTAATTCATAGACGTCTCTGTCAGCAGTGCCTTTATCTGGCTTGGACCATGGGGCAGAAGTTTCAGGAGGGCAGCAGACCCTCTGCTGCGTAACCGTAGCTAGATCACTTCTCCATCGGCCAACTGAGGAGATCAGAGATCACCATTGTAACTGGCCATAAAAATATGGAGGAATGTGCCTAGCAAACAAAGCCTCCATAGCAAATTTACTTGGCAGCGTATCTTTGAGGTCATATCCCAGCAGTCAGTAGAGAGATCGGCTGCCAGGGTGGTCTAGTCTATCAGCACATAAACATGTGCATCAGCTAAACTTGGTGTCTTGGTGTACTGCAGAGAGAGGTTGTCTTACGTCTTCATATCCAATAAGCAATGCCAAGTGGGACTTCACTTCTTTGGGAACATTTATCCTGCTCTTCATTTCATATTCTAGCACAACCCATTACCATATTTTTAATAAAAACATTAATTTGTGCAGTTGATTTCCGGTAAGAACCTTTTATTTTATTATTTTATTACGTTTTCTCATTCTCCGTATGTTACTCGCATACCAACATCGACTGAAATGTCAGCCAAGTAATCATCTCTGCTTCATTCAGCATAGATGGAGAAAATCTACTTCCCTTCTCATGGATTAAACAAGGCATAAAAAACAAGAAAATGAAAAATATGAAGCGTTTGGTTTGATCAGAAGGGAACAACCCCCCTATTGATTGTGGGAAGGTGTGATTTTAGTCATCTACCAAGGGAAATATTCTTCCGGGAGACTTAGGATAATTATAAATTTCCTTGCAGATGTCCCAAAGTAACTTGTATTCAGCCTTGTCTTTGATATGTCTTGTTTTAAAATGAATACATTGACATAATAGGGATTCCCCCATTCAAGAGTGAAGCTATAACGCATATTAAGTGATTTTCTTTGTATTCAGGTAACTTGTATTCAGCCTTCAGAAGACTGAAACATTCTAAATAATGACATCACTTTTATACAATTTTAATGGTTCTTCATTTTATATATTTAACTGCAATAGTGATTCAGTTTTCTAAAGTCTATAAGAAAGAAGGGCCTGTTTAATGCATGAAAGTCCTGGTTGAGTATAGAAGGATACAGGAGGCAGGTATAGACTAGAGTGACAAGATGTCCACATTTTGCAGTTACACTTTATCCACGCAACTGTCCCCTAAAACAGCCAAAGCCGCCACCTGGCCTTCCCCAGTCCTGACCTGCCTTAAACGCTGCCATAGCTGGGCTATAGTACTCCTTTGTGCTAAAATAGAATGCTATATTATATACCAGGTAACAAAAATCTGTGGGTGCCAACAACTTACAACCAAAATGGGTTTTTTAGCCTAAAAGGCTAATTGCGGTATAATGACAGAAAAATTGGCTCAAGGACTTAAGGGAAAAATGCCAGTAAAATGCGCTCGAGGGTGGGACACTGGGGATCAATCAATTATATTCAAACACTTCCAAACCGTAGGCATGAGTAGCCCTCATGAATGGTGGCCACAGAAGGCTTTAAATTGCTTGAGAATCTCATTGGGTTAAAAGCGGTGCAGTCCCACTGATTCAGCTCCTTTTTAAGAACTATAGCCATGAAAAATTGGATATGACTTGCGAAGCTCGGGGTACTTTGACATAGTGGGGGGCTCAGCAAACTATGGTCATTTAGTGTGACGGAATTCCCAATATTCATGCCTTAGTTTTTTGACTGATGTTTTTTGAATGGAATTCCCTGGACATGCACTGAATTTTTGCTTTGCTTTTTGTATTCAAAAGTGTTTTTTTACTTTAAAGGTAAGCTATTATTATCTATTTCTTTATATACCGCCTTCATGTTCCACAGTGATGTACAATGGTTAAACAGGACATAACAAGTAGTATATAACATAACAATTTGACTTACAGAAAGGGGGGGGGTGCTCAAAGAAGCTTATGATCTAAGTGGCCATTTTGACGTTGACCTTGCTTTAAAAAGCCATTACTGAGCTCTCAATCACTGCGTTACTCAATCTTTCTTATTAGAGAGTTCAAATATCAAGTGCCAAATAAAAATAGGAAATAAATATTCACAAAGCTCCCCATAACTTTTCAATGATTATTATCCAGAGCAAGGTAAAGTATTTATTTTGAACATGAAATTCAACCCATCAGTGTGCGGCATCTGCAAATTTTTACTAAAATTAACAAAAAAATGTTTGTCGCTTGCCCCAAGCAAAGTCCAGCTATTGAAATGAATTACATTTTTGTTTGCAAAGTATTTCTTCCTTTGTTATGCTTTGCGACATTTCTGTTTTCCACTGCGATCATTATTAAAATTCCCGAAAGTATAGCTATAGCAGTTTAAAACGAGAGAAACATTAGTTCAAGGGCATTGCTGAATGAGTGTCTCGAGGTGTTTACGCGTCTGAGTCACTACCATTATATCTCAGATCATCTATAATTGTTCATACGTGCGTCATTGTTTAAAATGAAGACGTTATAAATTGACCTTGTAGATATGACAATAACTGGTGTGTAAACGCTCACTCAAGGCATGTGGATTGATTTACTAACAGATCTTTTTTTGTTAATACGCTGAATATAATGCACGGGAAGTAGACAGAGTAAAGAAAAGTCTATGGGGTATTAATTTGTGGTCAAATAATTCAAACATTTGTAATAATGCATGTATATCTCACAATTATTTAATAATTACTACACCTTTTTTTAAAGGGGTACTGTACCTCTTTTAGATAACGGATGTTACTTCAGCTAAACAATGTTTAAATGTGGCCAATCAAATATATTACTATATATTATATTATACTAATATAATATAATATATATTATATTAGTATTCAACATAAGTGTACAATGCAATGGTTTCTTGGTTTATATAATGTCGTTTATGCCAATAATTAAAGATTAAATATGCCAATAATTAGTCCAATTTTTTGTACGTCCTTATCTGATTTTGATTTATTGGTTTTATAAAAGGCATAGTAAGGGGAAGTGTTTTTTTGCAATGGGATGTTCCTCTGTTAAAGATTTCAAGTATTAAAAAATATTTTGTAAAGCGTGAGTGCGTGCGAGCTGGCAAAGAATGCTAGTCTACAGCAGCAAACTCGAATGAGTCCAACTTTCAAATTCATTAAAGTCGACTCGTTTAGAGCGAATTTGCAAATTGAAAGCTTTAGAAAAGTTACTTTTTTGCCAGCTGGTATTCACTTTGTTTAGTGAACCAGGACAGACAGTCTCGATTTAATCTGCAATTCGCAACAATTGACTAATCCATTTACACATGCTCATGACAGAGGGCTGCTTAGATTTAAGTAATGACTTCCCATCCATTCAAAAGGATACAATGGTTTTTCCACTGATTAGTGATTAACTCATGACTCTGACATAGCTTAGGAGGGACAGTCCCTTATTTGAAACCAAATCCCTCTGTTCCTCTTTTCTGACCACACAGAATATTTGGTGGGTATGAATCTATCACATAATCAAAATAGTAGCATCCTTCTCTGGTCATTTGAAATATTCACAGGAATTCATATTACAGTATTCTGCACCAGTACTCAGGGCCGGCCTGACAATGCCTGAGTGGGGCAATTGCTCCAGGCGGCATTTTTTTTAAAGCAGTCTCGGTGCCGGCTTGTAATGCTGAGCGCCAGAAGATGGCGTCATTTCCGGCGCTCAGCATTACATGCCAGCACGGTGACCGAGCAGAGAGACTCGCCGCAGGGCTTCTGAAAGTACACGAGGGGGGTAGGGTAGATAATAGGGATGGAGGGAGAGGAAGGCTAGATAATTGGGGGGCGGCAGGGTAGATAATGGGGGGGGTGGCATTTTAAAGTTTGCCCCAGGCGGCATTTTGTCTTGGGCCGGCCCTGCCTGTACTCATTCTTCATTATCTGCATGCCAGGTCGGCGGATGAATCATAGGTCCTTTCTGCATGCTTTTCCTCTTTAGGCTCTTTCCTCTGTTCACCCCTATAATACACACAATTTACCCCATTTACAAGTGTTTTGAAAAGAGGGGTGCATATTATCCCCAAGTACGTCATAAATGTACCTTTAAACTGTCTGCATGTGGTCTTCTAGTCCCTTGAGGGTGTTGAGGAGTATGAGCTCCATGTTATGACAATGCAAGGGAGAAGGAGATCAAACCTTTTACCAGCTGTTGGACCAAAAGGGAAGAGCATCCTCCTGGGCCTACAAAGATAGATAAGTTGGAGTATATGTGAGCGTTAGTATATGTAAACGTGTGTATGTGGACCTGGAGTTATTGTCCAGGCCTGGTTAAGAATATACTTTTATTTGCAAGTTGTGTGCAAAGTAACAGGACGTATACACTGTATTCATACAGTAACACACCCAGACACACAGTCACATACCCACATACACACACACAAGCAGACATACAAACTAACAAACCTAGACACATACTGAGATCCCCTGACAAACTTATACATCCAGAAATACACACACTAAACCACACAGACACACTAAAATACAAAAACTAACATACCCACACATACACCCAGTCACTGCACTAACGTACCCACACAGTCACCACACTAACATACCTACACACACACAGTCGCAACACAAACATACCCAGACAAACACACCATAACCATGCTAGCATACTTGCCATTGTGAAGTCTCAGCCTATCCTTAAAGCAGGGGCGAGCTGCCTGCTGCTACTCCTGCAAGGTCTAACAACATTATGTGAAAAGGAAAGAGTGATACTCAGCGCTTAAAATGAAAATGCCAGATATCTGGTGTAATGACACAACTTAAACAAGTATAATACCTGGGTGCTGCAGAACCAACACACTGACCACAAGTGTGTAAAGGATAATACACAAAACAAAGAAATAAAGTGCTGAACACTTTATTTCTTTGTTTTGTGTACTAACAACATTATGTGACCCCGCTTATGGCGCCAGAAAGAACATGCCTTGGGGTGGCAAATTGCTGCCTGGGTCCCATGGACCCATCGGTACCTATGTAAGGACTGGTGAGATAAGACTTTGATGCCAATTTTCTGAAGAACGTCGGCCGCATAGTGGTCTTTACATTGTAACCGTGAGTGGATTGCTGGTTTGACTTAACAGCCTGAAGCATTTCTCTATTTTTGTAATACTTAATGTCTGTTTAGGAAAGGATTCGTGTTATTTATACACAAAAAGTAAATTAGCTCACCAGGGTACCTACATACACACATAATTAACCCTCCTGTTATGAGACAATGTGGATACAATGATCAATATCCATTAGGAGTATACGAACTCTGCGGGTTAATCCGTTGTGCAGACAACTTCTGAAACTAAGCATGTGTGCAAGAATCAATTTCTCAGAATATCAGCAATTTCTGCCTCATATGATGTCATCATACAAATTATATTAATAACTAATTACAGATACACTAGTCAATCAGACGGTATAAGGCTTAAGAACAGTGCAATAACCCTTATAGCAGCCTTGGGGTGCATTTGATCAAATTAATTGCTTTCCGTCTCACTTGGTTCACTTGGTTCACACTTGGTGCATAATCAGAGACGCCATTTGTCTTATGATGATCTGAATTGAGAAATATATTTTTGTACGGTATAGCCCTTTATTTCTATTCATATTTATTATATTTATTATATTTTTATTGGATCTATTATTTTTTTGATACTTCATAATTATGTTCATGTGGTTATTTATACTGAATTAATGATGCCGCTCTCTAATGAATTATTGTATTTAATAAAATTATTAATGAATTCACCTATATTCAAGTTTCTGTGAGTGCTATTTTGGGATCTACTTCATGTGATACTCTATAGCCATGTTGCTTTGGAACATTGTTAGGTGTGGACCAAATATTCTAATTGTTACCTTCACATATTGTCTTGGAGTACTGTGCCAAAAATGTTAAAGCTGGAAAAACTATTCTTTGTCCATTTAATACAAAGAATTCATATTATGTATGTAGCCTTAAATAACATGTCTGTTATGGGATCATTTTCAAACCACTTGAATATCTCTGTTCTTCAACAGTTATAAAAGTCTTGGCATAAATCTTCTGTGAGGAGTGCATTGGCTCATGTAGAACGATACTCTTTATAAGCAACCATGTACCACTACGAGCATTAATTCTAAAACCAGAGGCGTAATCCTGAAACGTCGTCATCTACAACACCTTCCCACATTTTCACAGGACTGGGATCACTGGCCTTACACTTTTTTCCTTCATTTCTTCTTTTGTGTTCTAAGTCTGGTCAAAAATCCACTCATTTCAAAATGTCTTTTATTGTCTTCATAGTATTGATTTTATAAGTTGTGTGTTATATGTGACTGAAATCTAAACTGTCTAATTAAAAAAAAAAGTTTGCTGTATTTTTTAATTACAACAGTTTTTGGTTCTTGGGAACAAAATGTATGTTCTATTCCACACACACAGAACCATATGATTTTGGGAAAAAAAGAGCAGCAATGACTACAGCATTGTACCAGTATTTTTTTAAATAAAAATATTGAAAATGGTATTGTCAGAGCCGGCTCATTTCATAGCTCCTTTTTTTCCTTTAATCTCTGAGTGAGGTAGCAGCATTTGAACATGTGCCCACTTCTCAATTTTTTAATGTCTAACTAGGGTAGCCCGATTATACATGGCTACCCTGCCCATGCATAGCCATACCTGGGAACTTCTGGGCTGCGGCTACCTGGAGCCTACCCTTTCAGGATTCGTCCAGGACTGCTCGCTGATGTCACTGGGTGGTCCCGGCTGCCGTTGAAGCAAAGAAAGCTTTCTTAGATCACTTTCTAAGTTTGTATAATGCGATGACGTGCCAGACACTTCATTGGTCGTTAAGGGGTTTATTTTACATTTCATGTCATTTTTACCATATCTTGGTTTAACCAAGATTTTCATTTTCCTGTATATGATGTACCCATGCAAAATAGACATCATTTTTTCAGGACAAGTAGAGCTTTCTTTTAATATACTGTATATAAATTGTATTTTTATTTTTTTCACAATTACACTGAGGATTGCTTCTACGCAGTAGGTGCCACTTCCGAACAATTAAATTTTTTGGCAATATTCCCTGATTACAGTTATACCTCATATACATAGTGTTCTTATGTTCTATAGGACCACATTCACACATTACATATTATGCTATAGTGCACTATTTTTAATGATGCTGGTTTAAGAGTTCGGGAGTTATAAATGTTGTTTTTTTTTTTAAATGTAGTGTTAATGCAATATGATGTTGGGGCACTTTTTTTCACTGCAATATGGCTAGAGATCCCTTTGGGGATTATATCTTATGGATGCCAGTGATGTCACAATGACATCATTGAGCTCACTATGCGAGTACGCATATGATAGACTTAAGGCTGTCCTGAATAGAAAAAAAGGCTAAGAGCCAAATTAGGTTTTGGAATGAGTATATAAATGGGCAAGTCAAATAGTTCTTACCTGCCAACAAATGACATGTTTCTGTGTTCACATTCCGTGAACGTATTGTCAGTTCATAACGTTCGCACACGTGCTTTGTGAATGCCAACATGACAGTCATGCATGCACAACCAGCCCATCCCAAAGTAATTCTTGTAATGGTCCATATACCTTTTCAATTTTTATTTTCAATAGTTGTTTGGACCACTGCTAGCAGCAGTACCTCTGTGGTAGTAGCTCTGTCGTACAGGCAAACAAGGGTAATCTATTTTAGCTAGTGTTTGTGAACAGACCATATTTTGTTCTCATACTTGCCTCATGAAAAGTCATTGGATTCAGGGAATACCACTGTGGTGTTGGGCCTTTATCTTTTCTGCACCCAATTAGCTGTCCCTGATTTGTTTCCTGTTAATCCATGTTCTTTTGTACCAAGACATCATCTTCCATTATATGATATCAGCTATGTACTGGCTTGCAGACACCAAAACCAAAAAGCTCAATTCAGTGGCATGATAATTGCTCCTAATATAGGCTGGTAAATGACTACTATTGATTCAGTATTCATTCTCTCCCTCTGTCTCTCTCTCCACTAATATTGGCACCCGATGGTAAATATGACAAAAATTGTCTTTATTATTTAACATTTTGGTCTTTTCAAAATAATACTCTGGTAACCAACAATTGCAAACACAACACAGTTTTATCCAAAAAAACTAAAGTATATATGTGGCATGATTATTGACACCCTCATGAATTTATATAAAAAAATAAATTTGAAGTATATTCCTATTGATATTTAGTACACCTAGGTGACTAGGAACAGGAAATTGTTCAACCATGGGTTCCTGTTTCACAGGGGTATAAATATTTGGTAACACATAGGCCACCATTCCCTTGGTCATTCATCACAATGTGAAGGAGACCAGGGAATATAGCTGTGATGTGCAGCAAAAGGTTATTGAGCTTCACAAAATAGGAGGTGGCTATGGGAAAATAGTAAAAACATTGAAAATGCCAATTTCCACCATCAGGGCAATCATTAAGAAGTTTCATTCAACTGGAAATGTTATGAATCACCCTGGAAGAGGATATGTTTCTATATTGTCTCTACACATTGTGAAGAGGATAGTTTGAGTGGTCAAAACCTCTCCAGCCTCAGAGCTGAAGAATTGCAGGAGTTAGTTGTGTATTGGGGTCAGAAAGGTTACAAAACTACAGTACAATATCACCTAAATCACGAAAAAAAGCCTCTACTCATATTCAAAGACAAACTCAACCATCTTCAGTTTTCCAGACACTACTGGAACTTTAAATGGGATCAGGTTCTCTGTGTGCCACGTGGAACAGTACCTCATGCTCACAGTTAAATATGGTGGTGGCTCTTTAGTGTTTTGGGGCTGTTTTTCTGCCAAAGGACCTGGACATGGTGTTAGGATACAAGGCCTCATGGACTCCTGAATGCTTCTGCCAGAAAGCTTAAAATTGGTCATGGTTGGATCTTCTAGCAGGACAATAATCGAAAAAATGCCATAGCCATTCAACTCCCCTGTCTTGAACCTCATAGGAAACCTGTGGGGAGAACTAAAGTGGAGAGTCCATCAGTGTCCACCTAAGAATTGAAGAATCTAGAGACATTCAGTATGGAGGAATTGCCTCAGTTCCCTTGCCATGTATCCCCCAACCTCAGCAGGCATTATAGGAGCTCTTATCTTTTGCAGAGGGAGGGAATACAAAGTAATGACAAATAGGGTGTCAACAATTGTGCAACATATATATTTAACATTTCTTAATTTTTGGATAAACCTGTGTTTATAAAGACAATTTACATAGTCTATTTTGCTCAGATTAGGGTGTCAATATTAGTTGAGGGAACTGTGTGTATATATATATATATATATATATATATATATATTTCTGACGTTCTATATCTGATTCTACCTGTTGTAAGAAAACCAGCTGACCTGATATCCTCTAAGGCGTTATCAGTTCTAAGAATTAGCAGACACAGCATTTGTAGATCTCTCACATACGGTTTAGTGATATTTTGCCACAAGTCTAATTGCTTTACATGCTTCTGAGATGGGAAAAAGGAGGGGATTTCCTGACAGTTATGTTGGAAGCTCTGAGAAAGTTCCCCTACAGGAATTCCTATTTCTTTACCAAAGCGCAATGCAGATCATTAACAATACTGTGAAAACATGGCTTGTAACTTATAGGTCAGGTGCTGAGAGACTCAGTCATTCAGTAGCTAAGTAATTAATGCCACAAATCTCCAAAGAAGATAGTATCACTTTATTTTCTAAGAAATTTGAGGTCCCGAAGGAATTTCAATTTAATTATATACAATATATAGTATAGTTAGTATATATATATATATATTAATGTATGGAGAATATTATTTATATTGTTAATAGAGTTATAGAATAATCACATACAATGAGCAGAACTATAAATCTTAATTAATTAATGTTTATTAACTTAAGAAGACATTTAAAAATAATAAAAATGGGAGTTTGTCCACCCTTCCCCTGCTGTGGGGTTGGGGTAATACCAGTCCCAAATATCACTTTTCTTCTCCATCCCATGCTCATGAGACCAAATGGGCAAAAAACATTTCAAACAATTTTTTTGGTTGGTTTTTAGCCTGTTAGTTTTCGGGCAACAAATTTCATTCCCTGTCCATTCTTTTGGACGAAAATTCAAGGGCACTTTTATTAGGGAACAAAATCAGTTGCACTATGCCTACATTCACTCTCTCACAATCTCATTTTCATTCACTCTCTCTCTCTCTCACGATCTCTGAAATGTTTCCCTACCTTCTCTGCTGACCACTTCTGCATCTATCTCTGCATTTTCTTCTATCTTCTCCCATCTCTTCTCTATTCCAACTGTAATCTTCAATCCTTAATCTGCTATCTTCTTTTTTCATCTGCCTCTCCGCGGACATGGCGGTGCTGCAGTGATGTCCTCCATGATCCTTCAATCGGGGGAGAGGCTGTCACTGAAATCGCAGTCATTTTGGCCTCACATGAACTGAGGGTAATATGACAGCGCTTGCAGTGTCGTCATCTCCCCAACACTCCAATCAGGGGAGAAGTTCACCACAATCACCTTCATTTTGCCTTCCAATTGGAAGATAGGGGAGGACATCACCGGAGTGCCGCCACTTTGGTGGAAGTTGCCGCTGGGTTAGATAGAGAACAGAAGATAGAATAGAGAATAGAAGATGAAAACAGAAGCCAAAGCAGTCATTTAGAGATCATGAAGAGTGAGAGTGTACGAGCATGAGAGTGTTAGAGAGTATGAGTGAATGTGGACCCAAGATTTTTTAGGGGTTTGTACAAATCACTGAATTTACCAAATGTAAATTTGAAATTCATACAAATCTGAATGCACAAGGACAATCATCCTCCACTCCATTATTAGTTTTGGTTTCTTCTGGGTTGTTTTTTTTGTTATTTCAAAAAAAATGTTTTATGATATTTTATCATATTTATTCTAGTCAAACTAGATATTATTAAGAAACCTCTTTAATTAATTAATTAATTAACCCCATAAAATGCTGTTCAACAGATGCACTAAATGAGACACTGAACTAAACGCCTTGCCACTGGAACCATAGTTCACAGATGTCCACAAATCTCACAGAGACAAATCATAGAGAGCGTTCCAAGCTTCTAAAATGTATAATCTCTCTTCAATAATTTACTTTCCCTTCCTTCAAGCTTGGCATGTTTCCAGTATACAACCCCTCCAGGGTTACAGTGTGAGATGGCACAGGTCCCTGTATCAGCTCTACCCTCTAGTGACAGCATTACAGACCTCGGGTTGCTAAAGCAATAGCTATGGACGTGCAGTGTGTACGAATGACGACTAAAGAACATTGTAGAAACATTTAATCTGTGAACTTGTTTTATGCTAGATGAATACTGCATGTTGCATGTCATTTTGCATACACCAGGCTCAGCAGCTGGAGATAAAAAAATATTTATAGAAATCCATTACTTGCTTGAAAAAATCTACTGAATGTTCTTTTCCCATCAACACAAATTTAATTTATGACTACATAGAGTGGTTGTATCTAGGTTTACCTAAATTAATATTTGGATTGCTATTTTCAGTGTTTTCTATCAAATGTAGATTTAATCTGCTTTTAAAGTAATCCTGGTTTTGTGAGTCTGAGCTTTATTTTTTTTAAATACTAAAATTAGAATATGTAATTTGGGTTGGTGACGCATAGAGAAGCAATTTCTGGCATCCTTGGGGCATGTTAGATATAGTGCAGTATGATGACCTTTCTCTCATTATTACCACTTTATGCACAGCTGCGAGTACTAGACATTGAAGAGTCCAAAGAGAGATACTTTTGTTTGGGGGGACTTGGTAGGATAGACTTGGCAGGATAGTTTGCTGGAGAGTTGTGATTTTAACTTCAGTATTTATTATGAAGGTTCAACACTGGAAAGTTTCTCCACCATGAAAGGACGACCTTGCTCTGCATCCTCATTTAACTATGCATTATACAGGACTATGTATAACAGATGCTCATGATGTATAGTGTGAAGAAGCTGAGATAACTTTCCTGTCTACTCTCCCTTTAGTGAATAAATCCTTACCATTTTATGCTAGTCGGTTATGTAGTTAAGCAAGGGATCGGAAAAATGCTTTTTGGCTAACCAGTCTCGTTTCTAAACACATATTCTGCAATTGGCCCTCTTAACAAAGTATACTTGCAATACAATACAATACTTCCTAAACAATTGTGTCCTCCAGATGTGAATGTGAGTTGTAAACAAGCTACAAAGTACGAGCTACACATTTTTAACCAAGCTGAAACAACAGGGCAGGGGCAATGATTATTAAAATTCTGGATCTCGTGTTCTATGTTCTGATTAAACAGTTGAGCTGATTTCATGGTTCCTTTTCTTCACTTCGACAACCTATCCCCTCCACACTACTTCCATAGTCATGATGGTGTTTGTGACTAGTATTTACTGACCCCTAGAGGTAAATGTCCACACACATGAAAAACGAAGTTACCTGAAGGGCATATATTTCTTTTTTTAAATAAAAGAACAGAGATTTCTGGCCACCTAAATGCAGTAAGAACAGTGATGTTGCTAATTGATGAGGAGTCATCATGTTTAATGGATTTTTTTTTTGTTTGAGTTGCCTGTTTGCACAAACCTAAGGACTGGTATACCATTTTATGAACAACCAAATCATATAGCCATGATGGATTGTTAGTACAACATAAAGTATAACAATTATACATTTTCTATTGAAAGATGACATCTACCAGGTATCAGGGTTGGTTTAAGCACCAGGCACCCAGGCAACTGCACGGGGTGCCTGAATCAAGATAGTGTTAGGCGTTCTTCTTAGGGAAATCTAAAGTGGTGGCAGCCCCCAAGGCTTTTTTAAGAGGCCAAAATGTTTGGTGGGTATGAGTGTATCACAGCCCCAAAAGTCATAATAATGTTTAGATAAAGAGTGAGGTAACACACTTTAAACCGACAATAATTGCGCAAAAACCTTATAACCTTGCTATCTAAAAAAGAAAAAAATGGTGTCCAAAAAGAGTATTCCTGCCTAAGATACCAATTGGGACCAACTCTACTAAGCACAACCTAGAAATAACAGTAATGATTTTGGTGGAAATTTAACAGGATCTTGAAGCAATCCGTGCTATGAATTTAACTACATGAACGTAATAATAAGGTCAGAAGTAGATGTTTTTCAGTTGATGCAATTTTTATCCTCAATTGCATTGCTAATGTCATAAAAGTATAAGTTCATTCCCAAGGGTTCCGTTTATAAGGCAACTGATTTTTAACACAATTATATAATACACAAGTATTTCAAACAGAATTATACAGTAGATAAGTATTTTCATTTACAGATCCCTTGAGCAACGCCGCTTCTTCCTAACCGTGGAATTAAACATTGACATAACTTTAAAATACTTAATTGATGTATAATTTTACAGAAAAAAATGCAAATTTGGAGAATACCGTATTTTCAAATGTATTTTGCTGATCTAATATCTGAAAAGATTGGTTTAATTGTTGCATACAGTGGGCATTCCTGTTTTCATAATATCAGTAAGTGTTATTAGTTGCTTCCAAAATATTAATTGGCTTTTTGTAAATCAGTCAGACATCACTCATTAAATGTTGTATGAATAATTATACGGAAAATAGGATTTATTTTGCAGAGTATAATTGAGGAAAAACAATATTTTGGCTGTATTAGTAGACCTCTAAAGTATTCATTAAAAAAGTTATTTCTATAATAGATGGAAATAGAAATACTTAAAATCGAGTTATGAATAATTTAATGGAACGGCTAATATGTTCAAATAAATTTAAGTTCAACTTAGGTTATAGTGAAGGAATTATTTTAAAAATGTTTATTTCATGTGTAATGCTTAACAAATGTGGTTATTTTTGAAATACTAGGAATATTTTTGGATATGTTTTTCATGTTATACACTAAACCTATTTGCTTCTTCTTATACCTATGCTGTATTTAGTATGCACAACTGCAAAGTGTGTGTGTATTTACAGATCTTTTAAGACATGTTAAGCAATTTCAACCCCTTAATTTAGGTAAAGGCATTAAATGGTCCCATCATGAGCCTTTTCTCTTGTTAGTCCTATAAGCAATAGGTAATGAGAAACGCAAAATTCCCCCTCTTATTTTTTTGTATTCTGTAAACCATGCACTCAGGGGCATAACTAGAAACTGCAGGACCCCGGTGCGATTAAGCACCCTTTCCGAACAATTTCAAAGCAGGATGGAGAGAGATAGGAGCAAGTGGTTGCCCCTAGAGAGGCAGGCCCCATTGCTGTTGACCCCTATAGTTACGCCAGACCCCTATTGACTGGTGCGACCCCTGTAGTTACGCCACTGCATGCACTACTTTAATAGGACTTCTCTGGACTCTCTCCAGAATATCAGTGTCCTTCTCAAGATGGTGTCTCCAGTATTGTGCGCAATATTTTTGGTGATTCCAGAACAGTGATCAGGAAAGTGATCCCCTTTTCTATCACTAGAGTCTTGCACCATATACTTTACCCCTCTACAAGCATTCGCTTTGCTTTTTAACATGTTCTGCCTACCTGTATATCTTTAGAAATAATTACCCCCAAGAAGGCTCGCTCTCGTTACCAACAAAACACCATGGAGTTTTACATCCCATGTGCATTATTTTACATGTATCATTCTTAAACCAATATATTCCTATTCATTTTAATTAAGGAAGGAGTTTGAAAAAAATATATGCATCAAAATGGATATGCATCAAAAGATATGTGAAATGTGCGTGTAAAAATACTGTCCATACATCATTTATATGTGCTACACAGCTGTACTGATCACACAATATCTAATTCTCTTGAAATTGTGGATATCTTGAACACTTAAAACATATTAATCAGTTCACCAGCAAATAAAGAATTAGAAATAAAGTACTACACTATAATTGCTTTGGGATAAACAGTGTCAAAATAACCGAAACATTCAAAGTTGGAGGTGACGTAGATAAAGCCATTAAGCGCATGTTTATTTGCTCATCCTTGGCTTTGGCTGTTTAATGCTACATGCGTATTTTTCCATTAATTCAAGAGGTCATTTGATGAAACCATACAAACAGATGCAAATAATAATGTTTTGCCTACACTGTTCTTAACAAGATGATTCATTTAAAAAGCATAAATGATTTCATGCTGTCTCCATCCCGGCACATGTTACCAGAAAGCTCACATTTGGGATTATCCCCTATGAATAAAAGCAAATTGATTTTTTTTTATGTTCCAGCAACTTGCCTTTAGTTAGTGTTGCAGGGTTAGTCACTGAAGATCATCTAATTCACTATAAGTTATTTTAACGATTTAGTCATACAAATGTTATACATGGTGATGAATCAATAACTAGCAATGCTTTACTCCAGTCCCAGCGGAACAAAAATATAGATGAAAAGGGAGAGAAACAATGAGAGAGATATAGAGAATGAACAAAAAGAAGATCTGAAGAGATAGATCTGGAAAAAGAACGAGCGATAGAGCTGGAGAAAGAACAAGAGGTAGAGCTGGAGAAAGAGAAACAGAGACACATAGAGAGAGGGGCAGACAGACAGAGGGAGAGACCATCAGTTACAGAGATCCAACCATCCACCAACTCTGCACCCGACTGACTTGAGGCCAGGGTGCCATCCTCTGCCAGCCATCCTCAAACACAGCAGAAAACATCAAACTTTATATTAAAAGAGACATGCCCATGTCTATTTCTCATGCAAATTTTGAGACACAATGTGTTGGCAGCAATTGCATGTACCACAACATCTGGACACCCCATAAATCCTGCCAAGAGCGGCCGGTCAAGTTTGCTCTGGTGCTCTTGCAATTTGGCACTTTCTTGTTGTGAATTCCTTGGACCGTTGCTCCTAGTCTAGCTTCTCCTGTTACCTCTGTCTGATCTCTTCTGATCACTTTTAACTTTACCTGCTACTAAGGAAGGTATATCCTCTGTTGACCTCTCTAAGATGTATAGTTATCTTGCATCAGGACTCCAGTCTCCATCATGACCTCTATTGCTCAAAGAGGTATTTTTATAGCAAACCTTCCCCTTATCATGGTGTCTGATCATCATTATTTACATATGTAGTTATCCAGGCACATTAAAAATGTGTAATATCACATTCAAGACTGTTATACTCTTTTTTTAAAATTTGCAGAACATCTCCTCATCTTCACAGACCAGTTAAACTTATAGGTTCTAAGCATATACATGGCCCATTTACTGCAACAGATTAAAAAAACAACCTTTGCCTTTTCTTTATAGCCAATGAAAGCCTCCATGATGTTTGGTTTATGTATATAATGAATTGGTGTTGTTACCTTCACAGTAAAAACATAAGAACATAGAAGTTGACGGCAGATAAGAACCAACCGCCCCATCTCGTATGTCTATTTTGCTAATGTAGAGACTCGGATCTTAATCAGCTCTTGGATAGATTCAGGGTAGCTTTATTCCTGTTCCGTGCATGTTTAAGTTCCCTCATTGCGTTAGCTTCTATCACTTCTAATGGGGGTCTGCATCATTTATCTGCCACACTCTCGGTTCAGACCTTTCCATGCAATTTCCTCCATCTTTACTTCACAAATTACTTGTAAATTACAAACAAAAACATTGCACAAAACATAAGACAATTATTACATTATCTATTGGGAGAACAAATATGGTGTACTTAATACCATGTTTCACTCTTATTTTGGGTTATACATTACAGACCATATAATATATATACGTTACATTTAGCTATAGTAAATCTATAGTTTCGCTGATAATTATCCAGTGTAATCAGATTTCCATGTTGTAGTTCTGCTATTATTGATGTAGTAATTTTTTTTTGTACACAAATTAGCAAGCAGATTTTTAGCGATGGAGGATCGTGTCATTGATTCCTGGTTTCCATAAATGTAATGCATATGGTAATCTAAGTGATTTGGCATGCAGCAGAGTGAAGAGCTATTTCGTTGGCAGAAGCTATTTGTTAATGAGTTTTTGAGATGCTTGCTCAGTCCCTCCGGATCTTGTAAAATGTGATTCAATGACAGAAGCGAGCAGTGCCAATTATTGAGGCACAATATACAATTTTGATTTTATTCAATGCGATGATTTGCATGCAACAGTTTAGAAGAAAAAAAAATATTATTCACAGATAAATCAGCACGATTCCTAAATGCTTTCCATAATATTTTGGCTACAAGTAATATTGGTTGTGACACATACTATTATCTATACATATACATACATATATATATATATATATACTACTTTTTTTAATATGCACATGCACTGTGTTACAGATGAATTTCCAGTCTCTCTAAATAAGCTCCAATATCTACTTAACAGAACTACTTAGCTACTTAATACACTTTCATGATGTTTAGGCAAGGTCTTGGGGGTAGAATACCTTAAGAATAATACTCTGTTGCTTTATATTATTTAATACAGAGGGTGCATGTGTCTTCTGTCCGATAATAGAGCATAGAATCTACAACCTATGAACCTGGTTGACTATTGTAATACATAGGGTCACTTTTTAAAAAATATATATCCTTATCCATTCCCAGGCATTGAAAAGAATATAACAGTTGATATAAGGTTCCATAAGCAGAATAATTCTTGGAAGGTAGAATGGTCATTGTTCATACAGCTCAAAAAGACTCACCCTACCACCTGAGCTTTGCGCAATGCGAACAATCAAGCTGTGAACACCAACCCCATTTTCTACATTTTCCATAAACCAAAAAAAACAAACAATAACTAAATAAACACAATTTAGTGAGTTATATCTATGTCCGGGGTGTCTACTCTTGCTTACAAAATTAACTACCCTGCACGCCGTCACCAAGACCTCCCCCTAGGATCAAATAAAAAACTCTGCTCATACTAAAGGTCTGGGGGGTAAGGTGGCACGGAATTTAAAGGCAGTGGCTCCTTGCAGCCCAGTTAAGCCACTGTGCATTATAATCTTAGGGACATAAATAGAGGTTTGGTGGAGCATGTTTAGTGGTAGAACAATGAGCAGGACCATTTACTTTGCAGTGCAATGTAATGAAGCAGCAGGGGTTTAATGGCACATTGTGGTATTCAGACTCAGTATATCACATGCAAAAAGGCACAGACCTCTATTCATTTTACAGCTTAATGAGTGCTCAGTGGAGATCCCCTTAATCCCTACAGTCTGCAAAATAGGTACAGAAACCCAGGGCAGTGCCCCTTCTGCCCCCTTCATGGCCACCTTCCTCGGTGAGGATGTCCGGGATACCACACTGGTGCACAATGCCCTTAAAGCACTCTATGGAAGCTGTGCCAACTTAGCACAACTTTGTTGGGGAGTTGAGGAGATCAGAGATCTCCCTTGAAAACGGACCCATTAGGCAGCGACACACTGGGGTGTTTTGCAGTGGGGGAGTGCCACCACCCTGGACCTACCATCTTAGTCATTGTCAGCCAGAACACCAGTTTGGTGGGACACTACGTACTTGGGAGGGATGCCTTATTAAGTGCATTCTGTTACAAATTATATTATTTTTGTGATTTGTTCTGCAACAGATGTAATGAATTAGTTAAAAGCACATGTAATTATCACTGTTTAAAGGAAATGTGTTTTTTTCTCCCAAATTTCAAAACAGTAATCCTTTCTGCAATTATAAATAGATTCTATCATGTTAGAGGGGATCCTAATAAATGTATCTGTATTAATGAGTACTGCAGCCAGTTGTCATTGTAGAAGACAAAAAGAATAAAAGTACTTGGAAGGCGTAAATAAGAAAAAGACATTATTTCGTTACTGAGTAGCGTACTTGACTGTGTAACCAGATGCATTGGAAATGTATCAAAAAACTCGGATCCCCTCTTTAAAAAAATAAGCATTCAAGTTCCCTGGAATATTTTGATCAAATACTAGGAGAATAACAAAAGCAAATATTGTGCATAATGCTTCTAAAGTTCACGTTAGGCTAAAATGACCTGCATGTTCTCTAAAGTGCCTGATTGTTACTCTAAACAGTCCTGCACACATTTCAGCAAAAAAGTACAGATTAAAAGATATGTTGTTTTAAAGAGAATGTGATTTAATTTATTATACTGCTTTATGTGTGTTTCAAACATTGTAATGGTTTTAGATATTACAGTTAGGTTGGGACACACAGTCGGACACTGATACTTTAATACATAGAGACACACACCCACACATTGACATTCACACCAACACACAAACATACCCTCACATTCACACTAATATACACACACAGACACTTACACTGACACAATCATATCCAAACACTAACACAAACCCTAACACACTAAGAAGCACACACTAACACATACATCTAGACACTCACAATAACACATACACATCCAGACACTAATACACACCCAGAAACTCACACTAACACACATAGACACCGACAAGTACATAGCTAGACAATGATACTCTCACATACACAGACACACACCCAGACATTGACACTCACACCAACACACAAACATAATCAGACACTCACATACACAGACAGTAAAGCACACCACAACACTTATACTAACACAGGCACATACTAACACACACACACCTAGACTCTCCTATTAACACACATACCCACACACTAAAACACACCCTGACACTCACACAAACATACCCAGACACTCACACTAACACACACAGACAAACACACACCTTGACACTCACACACAGACACTGACAGCCACACACACACAACCAGACATTGACATTCAAACACACACACACAACACACAAACTCTGGCAAGCACGATAACACCAACACACAGCCTGACACTCACACAAACACACACATATAGTCACACTAACACGACAAGACACTAACAGACACACACAGACACTGACAGACTCACTCACTAGCCACTGATACACACATTCAGAGACACTGATACCCACACACAGCCAGACACTGACATTCACACACAGAAACTCACACACACCCTGGCACTCAAACCCATACACTAACACTATTACTCACCTCACCAACCCTGCTAGAAGCCTCAGCCTCTCTTCAACACAGCACGCACAGTCATCTGCTACTAAAATGGGGTAATTTTACAAGTTGGGTCAGTTTTGGTTAGGCCTTGAGCTTGCTCAAGTACATTTTCACTGAGAAGTAAATAAAATGAATACCTAGTGACCTATTTCTGCTCCTAAAGTCCCTGTTTTGAATTTCGACAAGTATACTGGCCGTGCAGTTACTCGTAAGCAGGACAAAAACAGCGGTAGGACTGGCTGCAATATTAATATGTCGTATCGGGTTATTTTACATCTGGTTATCCCAACTATACCCACTTCTTGATGAAATTCTTTATCATACAATTTTGACGGAAGCTTTTCCCAGTCTGCTGAGACAATTAATAATTTAGATGCTCAAAGCAAAAAATCTGCAGTGGCCTCTGCCCACACTCTCTCCCCCAGCCAAAGCCATCTGTCAGAAAGGAACATTTTTGAAGTAATATGGAAATCCAAATGAAAGTGTCTGTAGGCACAGCCTGTAAAGTCACTGTAAGCAAACAGTTCACAGATAACCAGCAGATCAAATTAATAAACATTAATACTGCTAGGGATTCCCCTGACACAATAGACACCTTTGTCTGTCGTTTCCCTTAACTACGATTCCTGGGCATTATACTGCCTGGAGCTTTCCAATAACAGGCTGAATTGTGCTGTTACTGCCTATGGATACATAGAAATCGTACAAAAGAAACCTAGTAATCCTACTGAGCAGCCAGGAGCTTTCTAATGTGTGTATATATATTTATTCTGATGATGGCCCTTGTAACAGGGACCCACCTGACCTCGATCTGCCCCTGGTTAAGGGTTTAACTACACTAGTATTATGCAACAGGTTGTAAGCTACAACTTACTAATGTATCTTCCATTACTGTTAACATAGTATGTAATGTATTCTCAAATCAATTAGTGGCAGTGGTACATGGGATAATAAATACCAGTGCAATTAGTGACCATTTTACAATCTACTGCCATCAGGCAATTATTGCTTTATTTTGCACTGTTTTCCTTCTTTAAAGCACATATATCTGAACCCCTCATCCTTCTGGGCACACTAAAATACATTTAGGGCCAATCAGATGCTTCTGTCATGGTATTGCATGACGGATCTGCCGCTACTTCTCAGCATTGAGAAGACTATTCATAAATCCCCAACTCCATTTGCAGAAATGCAGCCCCAAGTTTCTAAGGAACCTCCACCATGCTTCACTGTTTCCTTCAACACCTCATTCTTGTTCACTCCAATCATTCGATGAATAAACTGCCTTCTGCTACATGTGCATGTGTGTGTGAAAGCATGGAAGTGTGTGTTTGAGCATGGATGTATGGGTTAAATGTGTCGGAAAGGATGTGCATGTCTACGTGTGTATGAGCAAGGATATGTAAGTGTTTGTGTGTGAGCATGAATGTGTATATGTAAATGTGTGGGCATGAACGTGTGTGAGAGAGGGAATTACAGGGGGAAGAAAGGGTTGCCAAAATATAAGGTCTGTGAGGTCATATTCACAAAGAAGACTTGGGGAGAAGGCAGAAGAACAAGAAGAGGCAAGAGAAGAACTGGAGCTTCATCCTTGGTCCTAGGCAGCAGAATGTCTTGGGAAGGATCTGGGGTGAGATCAGTGGAGGAGTTAGACAATAGACAATAAGGGGGTACATAACATTAAAATGAAACCTACAGGTATGAAGTGTTTGTCAGCTGATGAACAAAAAATGGAAAGTATTCTTAAATGTATTCTAGCAAATGCAAGATACTTGACAAACAAAATGGTGAGGAACAGTATATGTCGATTGGAATCACAGAAACGTGGTGGAATGATACACATGACTGGTCGGTGTACTTACAAGGTCACTCACTTTTTAGAAGGGACAATGTAAATAGACAATGGGGAGGAATTTGTTTATATGTGAAAGCTAAATTAAAGCCCAGTATTAAGGAAGGTGTGTGTGTGATGATACTGGCACTAATGTGGAGACACTATGGGTGGAGATTAGCATAGACATTAAAAGGGTTGCACATTCCAGCAGGCGTATGCTACAAGAAGCCGGACATTAGCATTACAATTGAGAGGGTAAGGTCAGAAGAATTATGAGAAAAATAATAAGATATTTGGATCTTATTATTTTTGTTAAATGCAAGTGACAGAGACTCTACATGGTCAAGGGGTACACAGGCCCCCTTGAAGCCTCTGATGAACCCCCACACTGCATTTGAGCACACATAAATCTTGAATGTGTTCTCTAGTACAAGCACATGCCTGTACACAGTTACAAAAAGGCACGGCATGTGACCACATCAGAAAACGGCTGACACTGATGAAGTCTGGCGTTGTCACGTAGGCCATGTAACAACGTTGATGACGTGTCTGAAACCCAGACTATTCTGAAAGACTAAAAGAAACACCCCCTAGATGTATGCTTGTCCTCCTTGCGATTTTGGTGGATTATTTAAACTTGTCAGTACATTTAACCAGTGCTCAGTTGTTATGTGCCTTATTTGTGTCCTAGTATTTGATTAAGCCCTTCCTGACCTCTGCTTGTATCCTGCTCCGACCTGTTTGCTACCTTCCCTGACCTCTCAGCCAGCCTGCCTTTCATCTTGGATTTGAAGTTTATGGGACATTTGACTTTGGGCTGTCTAACTGATTCCAGATGACTTTGCCATCTTGCCAGTGAGTTCTTAGGGACTTTATATGTAGTGCATAACACCTACCCAAATCAAAATTCCTAGGATTGTCTATGCCTGTTAAAGCATACTGGAATCCTTGAAAATGCATTCTCTTGTTTCTGTCTGGTATGAATTAGTCACACATTGAAAAAAGCAAGACTTAAGTGGGTCATGGAATAATAGTTCATCTAAAAGGAAGAAATAATTATTGCAACACACTGTTGGACTTACCTTGCTACATAACAATTACACTGCGAAGAATTACACACTTTTTTTTTTTGACTTGGGTGCCGAACAAGTCTTTGTGTTCGTCTTCGTGAAGGAGGGGAAAAATAAAAAAGACAAAATGGAGTAAAAAAGGAAAAGTTTAATAAAAAAAAAATAGGAAAAAGTTATTTGGGAAGGATAAAAACAACAAGGGAGAAGTTAATGAGAGGGTTAATAAAAAAAGATATTAATCAACATCCATGCCTATGTCGTAGCCCTGCTTTGATCCTGACACTGTACATAAATATCATGATGAAATAATTACCTGGTTTATTCATGACAATACGGGCATTAGATCTTGTATGATTGGAATGTCAACAACCTACTAATTTTCATTCAAATGTGGTTAGTGATTAAAATTCTGTGCTAATCGAGTGTGGCATTGCATTAAAACCTTTGATATTTCTAAAGCAATAGGTAGAAAAATATAGGGTAAATTACCAATATCCAACAGTGAGGATTAAGATCCGGGTCATACAGGTTAATGACCCAGTTTCTTAAAGGACATGTTACATGAGTAAAAAGTAAAAGGACTCTCTCCTTGAGCATTGAGCCTGACCACAGCCTGTGTGAGACACATGGCATTGTAAAATACGCTAAGTCTGAGAGGAGACGACCACACAATGCTCCATCACAACCCAGATTAAAGTTACCTTTCAAATCAACCACCAATTGACAGATACTATGGCTGTTTTTCCTTCACAATAATATAAGGAAAGTCCATCATCCTATAACTCAGCTGAATTGCAGTATGTAGATAAGTAGAACGTGTAGTAATGTTTTGTCAAACTATGTTATGGGAGATCATTCGACAACCGCATCCCAGTTGCGAACACTGTTGCAACAAAATGTGTCTGTGGTATAACGATGTAATATTACTCTTCATTAAAGGCCGATGTACTGGATGGCCGATGTACAATGCATAGACTTTTCCAACGTTGTTAAGATTTGCTCTAAAGTTTGCTCTAAAGCAAAGATTTAAAGGTAAAAAGCTAAAGTAATTGAGATTATTAGAAATCACATCAGCATGAAAGTAATGTCTTCATAGTGATTGAGTTAATCTTTTTTTGTTATTTGTATTTTTACTGAAAGATTAAAAAAGCAAATGGAACAAACCAAATTATACGCGGGATGAATGAAAAGGTCACTTTTGGCATTAAGATTTACCTTTATAATCTGTGGTCTTATTTTTTGGATAGTGTAATTCCTTTGAAAATGTTGACATCTCTTTGAAGGTCATATTCATTGGGCAGCTGTCAAGATATGTCAGTTTTCATCAAAGGCACAATGTATATTTACTGTGATGTATATCATTCAGATCAGTTATGATGGTGTCACCAGTAACCATTTTGGGATGACGTAAGATTTACTTTAAAAAAAAACTAGAAGGGGAAGGAGGGAGTGGGTGTTTGCATAATTCTCTATCTATTCCCACCTTCGTTTTCCCAAATGTCATCATCTACAAGAGATTAGTCTTCTTATTGGCCTTCATCTGCTACACCTCTATGGTAGTCCATACAATAGCTTCTCATACCCCCCAGAATAAATGTGCTTCTTGGAGGCTTATAAAAATGACACTTTATTTGTGTTATTTGTGCAAGAAGCCTTCTTCAGCCCAAGCCACTGGAGCTGCCTCATTTTTTAGCTGGCATAGAGTGGTATGCAGGAGGCTGGCAGGGTCACATAACACAATAATACTACATTACCAGCATGTGATGTCTATCTGTGGTGTGTAACTGAGTGTTGTGTGTGTGACTGAGTATGTATATGTGTGTGTGTGGCTGAGATACAATATTTTTGTTTGACTGTATGCCATTTGAGAGAACTACATAATGTAGGATTTGTGAAAAGACACATATTCAACACTGTCCAACACTCTGTATATGAGAAACACCACCATCATCCACTGGGTATATTTTTATTTTTTGGCAATGTTTTAGCAAATTACGTGTCAAGAAATATAAATCAGAATTTTAAAATATGTATATTAAATATTAATACACAAAACATGAGATGTACCAGTATATTAGAACTAGATTCAATCATAGTTTAAGCCCAGATGTTACATATTCTCTTTATATGGGTCCCAAATCATGACTTTGATTAAATCTACTGATTTATTGGAATACATTTTTTTTATTTACACAAATGCGATATTTGAGATGGACATTTTCTAGATTGATTAGGTGTTTTACATATTTAATTTATTCACATTTAATTTACGAATTGCCTTGTTCAGTTAATTAATGTGCTCATTGTTAATTTGGGTCTCATTTTGATTGCTTAAATGGCTGATTAAGCTGATTAGTGTGGGAATATAACATATCAACTGCCTGAATGACATTCATAATCTGCAACTCACTAATTTATTATACAAAGAGTTGCAGATCTCTTGCTTTAAATATGTGTGATATCTGAACCACTTCTAAATAGTAAATTAGAGAATTTGGAAACTGTTTTTATATAGATTTTTTATACTATTCACTAGTATAGTCTCATAAATGTGCATACTTTGATATGTATTATTGGTTAATACACAGGTATCGAAACAGGTGTGAACTTGTTGTTTGGGAGGTTCTTTTGCTTTTTAGGCTGCTCGAAACGTATTTTATAGGCACACCCTTCTTGATCACCATTTAGTCTTGACCGAAGCACCTTTACAGAAGGTAAGTATCCAGTCACCATGTAATTTCTTGTTACTCTAGACACCTCGGTAGCTATATGTGGAATTGCAATGGAATTGGAATAGGACTCCCCACTCCTGCTGCTGGTAGCCAGTAGACTTGTACAAGCTCACACTCTCCCATCCTCTGTCACTCTCTCTCATTCACTTTCTAAATGTCTCCCTACCTTCTCCGCTGATCCCTTCCATGTCCCTGTCTCCTTTTACGCAGCTCTGCTTTTTCTCTTGCCTGTTCTTGTTCTACTGTCTTTTTTCTTCTATCTTCTTTCTTTGTCTGCTTCTCTTTGGTTATCCAGGCGCATTGTGTTAGCTCATCCAAGTTTAAAAGGCTAAATGATCACTAGAAAACCCTTTTACAATTATGTTAGCACAGCTAGAAAGTTCATTGTTTCCCATGAAAACAGCTAAGTGACCCCCTTTGAAACTGTAGTGTGTGTTACATATACATACAAATATTGTCCATTATGTATGTGTCAGTGTGTATATTATATACACACAAACATACTTATACTTATACACACACTCACATATACTGTAGCATACTAACGTATTTTCACGCACACTAACACACATAAATTAACATATTTACACACAGGCTAACATATTTACACACGGTAATATACTGACATACTTCCAGACGTACACAATATCCATATCATACTGACGCATATGTAGAATCATACTTATACGCACTAATATACACACATAGACTAACATACACATGTTCAGTAACATTTACACCGACTAACATCCTTAGTAATATACTTACATACACTAACATACTTTTTAAAAATATATACACAACCTACCTTTGTTGGCTCAGGAGGAGGTAGGCTGGTGCCAGATTTTCTGCTTCCTCAACGTCCTCACATGCTATGTCTGAGCACTGAAAAAAGACATCCTCAGACTTAGCAAATTGGATAATTAGCAAATGTTGGCTCTGCCACATGCTGCCTTCAGTCGAAGCTTCCATGAGGTTTTCAAACACTTATCACAATGACACTTATTGACAAAAAGCTGAAGCTATAGATGGCATGGTCTAGATGAGGCGCATAATTGTTGGATGCTGGAACCCAGGAACATACCTCTGGACCATAACCGCTCTAATTGATTAAATATTAGAGGGAGGTGTTATAGAACAGGGATTTTAAAATGCTTTTAATTTTTAAGGTCTTCATTGGTCACAATTGCAAAGTATAGGTTGAAGGAGAGACACATGAAACATTCTAGGAATGTGGAGATTCCTAGGTAGGGATAGTACATACATTACTAGATTAATGCATCTAGAAATGTGGTAAGGCTTAATAAATGTATTCCTGGGCCAAGTTGTTTTTGGCAAATTCCACTAGAGGATATAGTTGCTACCCATTATCTTGTAATTAACAATAGATATAGCTCCAGGTTGTGGTTTGCTCATTCCGCTGCTCCATTTGTCTGAGGCTGGTACGCAGTAGAGAAGGCTAGGAAAATGCTCATCTTAGCATGAGATAAATTGAGCATCATGATCTGAGACTAATTCCATGGGTAGTCCATGTAAACGTACCACCTCCCTGTTGAAGATAGTATTCAGTTCTTGAGTAAAAGGTACTTTTGCAGAGAGAAACTAGATGATCCATCTTGGAGAAGAAATCTACTACAGGCCATTGTAAAATGTATTTTACTTTTTTGTGGGATATATCTCAAAGCCAGTGGTTTACAGTGAGTCTAGTGATCTGGATCAAAATAATATCACCTAAATACACAATGACAAATTGTTGTAAGTAGTCTCTAAAGCACTAATTCCCATATTCATGAAACACGGCAGGTGTGTCGCAAGATTCAAAAGGCATCACCATACTCTTGCAGTGTTAAATGCATTTATCCCCTTGATATATTTATAGGACTATGTAACAACCCCAAGTGGTTGATGGATTGCACCCTCTATTGCCTTCAAGGGTTCCCAATATAGTTGTTACTCCCAATATACTGTTTTACTCCAGTTCCGTGTAATGACATGTTTGCAGTAGTATTGGTATCTCAGATATTCTGATCCCAGTACAAAGCAACAGATCATGTTTTTAAACACAATTGTAAAAGAATTCCCCAAACCAATAATATTTACTCAGAACTTTAAAAACAAACACAAATAAAAAAAGTGCAACACCAAGAACCAATATACCGGTACTTGAAAATAAATATATAACATGCTATTTGTTTGCAAACGGTCCTGATCTGGTCACAGCTGCCCCAGATAGTGAAAATGAGTTATAAATTAGTAAAATTACTTAAAAATATGAAGTGTGGGCAAAGAGCCACATGATGTCACTTGTTATGACACTTGAAAATGTTCTCAACAAGTGATGTAAAAAATATGCAGAGAGCAGACATTTCAAACTCAATATATAGCATTGGTTCTTACAAGGACATTTTTAATTCTTGGTTTCATGAGGTTTTTTTTTCTTTCTAAAATTGAAGTTTGCATTAAATGGACCATGTAACTTATAAACACAGATGTGTTGCAAAAATTTGCACTGCGTATGATTTTTCTGGGCTCCACATATCATCTCAGCAATTAAATGGACTGTCGGAAAGAAAACATCACTATGCAACAAAGTAATTACAGTTTTGTAAAACTGCTCACTGAAGTAGGTTTTTACAGAGCAAATAGTAAGTCTTTTCACTTTGGGCATTTACGCCAGCATTAGTCTCTGCCTTTTTTTTTACCAGAAGTGGCAGGATGTGATTAGATCACCAAAATTATGACCCCGGGTATTATGTTGACAATTAAAATGATAAGAAAAAAAATCACCTTTTGTTTATTTGATAGCTATTTGATGGGCTCATTTTACATAAAATGGCACAGGAAACTTCAGGTCTTTTTAAACCATTAGAGTGCCAACTATACATATATATATGTAATATAAAGTTGGCAAAGTGGGCTCAGATGGACAATTGCGTATCATATACATAATGGCACCACACAGCCCCACAGGTCTTTTAGGGGAAAACGTGTCTGGGCTCCTGGCACTTAAGGGGTAATGACTTAACAGGGATCACAATGTTTATGGTGTCAAAAACACTGAGGGGGTAACATATTGTAACCATCCAGTTACGGATTGATAAACTTCTTTCGATTTACTTGTTGATTGCCTTCTTAAGGATAAACCAAGGAATTAAGAAACATAGATTATGACAGCAGACAGAATCCAGCTGAACAAATTAAGTATGCCCGTTCTTTTATTAACCCCAAACATACTGTACATGTTTTTAGTCCTGGAGAGATAGTCAGTTGGCTAGCTCATGGGTGTTTTTGTTTCTTTTTTTAACAAAACTTTTTATCCATCACAAATTATCACAGTCCCTTTGTCTCACTGTCCCTTTTATTGTGAACTCTCTTACTTTTTACTTACTTTACTTACACAATGATCATTTGCTATTAATTTATTCCCCCCCTCTTTGCTTGGCACTAAAGGTTGCCTGAGATTATCTATTTTCCATAGTAGAAGCACAGTAGAACCCTAACATAAAACAAACCCAAATCATTATTTTCTGTCTACGCATTGCACATCAAACTACTTTAAAACCTAATATCAATCACCACGAGGTCTGTTCCATAAAAGCCAAGCCATCAATCAAGTTAAAGGAACAAAAATCCCAAAAACCAAACTGAATACATTGACCCAGACATTTTGTAAATTGCAGTTAAAGGAATGCAAGCTGAAAGTCGGATTTAGATAAAGATCATGTATCTATGCTCCATATTCCATGCTCAGAATCTAAAATATAGGAGAATGTAGGAGAATTTGGTGATGTGGTAAATCAGATTTATTTTAAAGACTATATCTATAATACAGCAATATCCGAAATCACAGTCAAGGAACCTTTCAATATTGCAAAAAAGTCACACATGCACTGAACCGCACTCAACTCTTCAGAACCGCACTCAACTCTTCAGAAAACAAAACACATATTTTATCTCTCAGAATTGTACATATTGGCTACACATTGTTTACATTGCTGGAAGGAGGTCTCTACTCCTTTCTATTACTTAAATCGGGATTTATGTTCTGTGGAGAAAGAAATAGAAAACATCAAAGTGATAAACCCTGGTTCTTATAAAGTGAGAACGACAAGAATAATAGTAGTAATAGAGTAAGACTGTGTGAAGTGGAGGGTAAAATACACTCTATATCACAGTTCTAGACATTTTCGATGAGATCATGTCTTCATTTTTATCTTCACTTCAATTGATTTGGAAAAAAAGATCAGCATATGGGATTTTTGTGTTTGGCAGCTGCCTTGTAAAATTATTTGAATAGTGTTTCCAAGGTTAATAAAATACACAATCTGACCACCAGTATGTGGACACTTAACCATCATACCTTGAGCTTGCTGGACATTCCATTTCAAAACCATGGGCATTAATATGGAGTTGGCCTCCTTTGCAGCTAAAACAGCCTTTCCACGATTTTGGAGTGTCTGTGGACAAAAGAGCATTGAGGTCAGGGCTGTATGCAGCCACTTGAGTTCTTCCACACCTAACTAATTAAGCCGTGTCTTTATAGACCTTGCTTTATGCACTAGGGCACAGGCATGCTGGAATAGAAAAAGGCCTTCGTCAAAATGTTCCATTGTAGCATTATCATTACCCTTCACTGGAAGTACCCAAACACTGAAAAACGACCCCAGACCATAACACCTCCTCCACCACATTTATTGCTATGCATTCCAGTAGGTAGCGCTCTCCTGGCATCCGCTAAACCCAGTGAAGCATGATTCATCACTCCAGACCTGCCCAGTCATGGAAACCCATTTTATGAAGCTCCAAATGCACAAAGCTTGTGTTGATGTTGCTTCCAAAGGCGGTTTGGGACTCTGTAGTGAGTGATGTTGTTAGTCCTTGATGCTTCCACATCACAATCATACAATTTCCAGTGGACTGGGGCAGATCTAGCAGGGAACTAATTTCACAAACTGACCTGTGGTAAAGGTGGCACCCTGTGACAGGCCACTGAGCACTTCAGTTTGACCCCTTCTACTCCAAATGTGTGTCTATGGAGATGGCTGTCCACGTGCTTCATTTTACACACATGTTAGCAATGGGTGTGGTTGAAACACCTAAACTCAATAATTAGGAAGGGTGCCCATATACTTTTGGTCAAATAGTGTATATGCATATACGCATACATGCCAACACACACTTATATATACACCTCTGTGCTCACATACACTTATACATAGACATCCATGCTCACATACACTTAAACATAGACATCCATGCTCACATACACTTAAACATACACATTCATGCTTACATACATACCAACTTATATAACCCCCTCCATCTTTCATGGGCTTCCTGAAACAATAATGCCTTTTAACTCTGTAAAAAGATAAACATTTCTGTGTGATATTATCACTGATTATTTGCTACAAGGAATTATGCTGCCTTTACTATATGTCTGGATTAGCTGGGTATAATTAATTTTTTATTTATGACATGTTCCGAAATATGTCCTTGGCTACTGCTGTACAAATTGTCTGTTTCTTTGTGCTGCACATAACAATGAGAGTTTGTATTGAAAAAAACAGGGTTTAAGGCAATGAAAGTGCTGTCGCAAATTATGACATCAGAGACATTTCTCAGCTGACCCAAATTTTAAATCATCAATACAAGTCTTTCTTTTTTCGAGTGTTCACTTGATCTCTTCAGTGTGGTGTCATGCAACGAGCATTCCTATCAAAAACATTAATTCCACTGTTCCATGAAAAATAATTAAATGAAAAGGTTTCTGAAGTTAGAAATCATATGCTTTGCATGATTAAATGATTATAATAAAATAAAATAAGGGAAGTATGTATTTAATTAAGTAGCATACACTCCTAATAAAAGGGTCAATTAAGTTCACCAATAATGAATGCATATTAAAGTACTTTTTAAGCACTTTAATATGAGTTCTTTCACATAAAACAATAATTTAAAAAAAAAAAAACCTTGGTAAAATGCTGGAGATCCAGAGCTGCAACATACCACACCTTATGTTTGACCTCATCAAAGTCACAACTATATGTAGGCATATAATTAGGTGTATGATTAAACAAATATACTAAACAGGAGATGATCTTCAATTCAATATGTAGGCTTAACAGAAACATGAACAGGAATAAAACCGGGTGAGAAACGGCCAAGCTTACTATTAAGGCGAGGTTGCTAAAGACAGTTTAATGTCAAAAGTCATACACGAGCAGGACAAGGAACAAGACATAAGGTAGTCATGCTGCATCAGCTAGGTGTAATGACTGTAGAAGAGGATTCTATAAAGCTGTGTACTGAATACTATCTTCAACAGGGAGGCCAGGCCTCAGTCAACAATACAACGTGTACTGAAGGCAGGAGAACCACAGGAGGTGTGACCAAATGAGCCAGGTCAGAACCAGAGGACCGTATCAGAGCCGTGTCAGAATCCAGAAGCCAAGTCAAACAAGCCCGGTCGATAGGAACAGGAGCGGAGCCAAATCAGGAACCAATAAGCGAAGTTAAAGGCAAGCCGGGGACAATGGGTTAAACACATCAAAATCAAAGAGGCACGCACTTACACCAACCAAGGGTAGTGAGATAGTGAAGGTGCAACCTGGAGCAAGAATGAGGCAATTGAGGTCACCTGAGGTCATATATGTGCATCATTGTGCACAGCAGAGAAACGTTCACGGGACTGAGCATTCAGCCAAGGAGGTGCGCAGTGTGCCTCGCGGCCTGCAAGGCTATGAGGTAGGGGGTAGGGAGGTGGTGCCCGCTACCTCAGAAGAGTGATGGTGGTTTGAGGAGGCCATCGATGGGGGATAGCAGTAGAAGAATGGGTGTTTGAAGGTAACAGTGAAGCATGGATGAAGTTCCTTGGAAGTTTGGGGCAATGTTTTTGCAAATAGATTTAGTAATTTGGTCACAATTAATGCAGATACTTCTCCATGCAATACTATCAGGGATGAAATCTGATTGGCCCTATTTTTTTCTACAGCATTAAAAATGACCAGAAACAAGAACAAATCTGCAAGTAATGGTGTGAACCCCACAAAAGCATACTCTTAATGTGATCTAGTCTGTCTGGGATTATATGAAGAGAAAAAAGCATCTGAGGCTGGCTAAATCCACAGAAGAACTGTGATTAATTCTCCAACCTACCTGCTGAATTCTTAAAAAAAAAGGTTGTGCAAGTGTTCATGGAAGAATTAAAGCTGTTTTAAATGCAAAGGTTGGTCGCACCAATTGATTTGATTTAGATTTGTCTTCTGTTCACTCACTTTGCATTTTTTTGATGATAAAAAATAAAATATTAGCATGTCTATTTTTAAAGCATTACTTTACAGCATTTTTTTCACACCAGTACTATGCATTAAAAGTTACACTGAGCTATCATATTCATTAACCCCTTCAGTCCCTTATAGAGGTACTGGTACGTCCCTAAAACGCATCTGAAGAAACACATATGGACGCACCGGTACATCCCTGCCGCTACACGGGAGATCAGGCTGGACATACATATATTTGTGAAATCTGTATTAATACATAAAACACAATATGATGCATTTTTCAAAGTTTTACACATTGCAATTTGTACACAGCTAATGCAAACAACAAGAGAAAATCAAATATATTCATTTACTTATCTTGAGTTTGGAAACTTCCCATATACCAAGGATTTTCTGCCTGTTCCTGCACTTACAGACAAATATTAGAAGGTGTGCTATATCTGTCGATATTTGGTTTTGCTGCAGCATTAATAGAGTACCGTTTCTGAAAACCTGACAACTTGGGCTAATTATCAGAGGTCATCCTACCACTTTTCGCGTAGCCATTTTTCCACCAAACCTTTCTAAAATACCTGAGAAAAATAAAAATGCAAATGCTTTGCAAATTTCCTTGTGATTCCTTGCGCAGGACTGGATCAACTGCTGAAAAAAAAGATACCAATGAGGAAAAGCATGCCCTTACCTTCCTAGATTTGTGTGATAATATTATTTTCTCTTGTCATCATACTACGGCAATATTTCGTACTGTAATCAAAGGGACTTTGATCTGCATTCACAATGCATTGCCTATTTCATCTTAGTGGCTGTGATCTTTATTTTGTTCCCGATTCATATAACAAGGCTTTTATTTTTATGCTAATACACATTCTTGTTTATCATATTTCTTCTTTAAAGATCCCTAATCGTCCACAGGGTGTATAGTCGGGAAATGATTGTTAAAAATGAGTTTCCTTTGATGTGGTAATCAGATATTCCTCATTGCATTTTGTTATAGCATGTTTTGCATGTTTTACACATATAACCAGTTAGCTTTCTTTTCTAATGGTTATTTTTAAACATAAAATGGTGTTTTAGTAATAGTAATATAACATCTATACTTGCGTTTTTCAGGAATCGTTGAAATTCTGGATTTTTAGTCCCGTTGCATTGTTACAAATATACATAACAAATTTGTATATCATTGTACAAGAAACAAGCAACTTACCAGTAACTGGTAACATTAAAGATGGTTACATGAAGGACAAAGCCATTATCCACGGAAACTCTATGCATCTAGAGGTGCTTGGGGTCTGAAATCGCTCGGTAGCAACATATTCTTTAAATTAGTGGCCTTGAGGAAAATAGCTCTAGGGTTACTAGTAATATGGTGACCCAAGATGTTTTCTTCCAAAAATATAGGCAAGTGTTTCTTCAGAACATTGTGGATTTTAAATCAGTGAGTGTTTTATTGTTATATAAAGGCCAAATTTGTGCCCTCGTTTTTTTGCTTCGTTTTTTTTTGGCTCTTTGGACATTTTCTATTTCTTTGGAAACCGGGTCCATACTTCCCAGGGCATATTGTTTCTCTGTATGACTATACCGTATTACAATAGCATCGCAACCTTTTAAACTGCCCTTTTTTATCCCTTGTAGCCACTGTGGAGGATCACAACTATATTTCTTTATATAACCATTGGTGTCAATGGGTTAGAAAGAAGGTTCCAGTCTTAATTCTGTTCTGATCATCCAACAAATTGGGAACATTTTTATTTTATTCCAGAGTGAACTTCAAATTATAATTATTAGTGTTAATATATGTGGCAAAACTCGAAAGGGACTACTCTAAGATAACTAAAATGACCAGGTTCACCTTCCAGTGGTGCTCCCCCAAATATAATTGGATTCCCAATCTTCCATAACAATATGATATAGCTGGGGGCTAGGTAGCAGATGGTTTGTGTATTCACATGTTTGTTTCCATTTTATATAATATTATATGTAATGCCGCCAGAGCTTGTATTATATGCTGTTACCTTAAAGAAAGACTTTCGGCACAGTCGAAAATCTGTTATCCACAGAAAAGTAATCTTTTTGTAATCATTGTTTCAGTTGTATTTGTTAAAATACTGTAGCAGGCTTGTGATATTTCCTTTTGTTATCACTCAATTTGTAACAGACAAACAGCCTACTCTGATAAAATAACTGCTTTGGTTACCATTGCCAAGTGTTTTCCATTAAACAGCCATATTTTTTTCCATAGGTAAAGTGTAAACTATTTATAACGTTGTCCCAAAAAGTACAAAAATGTTCCTACCTCCAGGGGGAAATGTATCCAAAAATCAGAAACACAGGGGAGGATAACAGCAACAGAAGAGAACACTCTGCCAATCACTGAATACCCTTGTTATGCAAATGAAATTTTAGTCCGTTACTTATATCTTCACAGTTACTTATATCTTTACAATGTGCTGAAGATCAAAGGAGGACTTCTAATTGACATTAGCACAAGTGGCTGTCCATTATCATTACTTAAGTTTAAAATGACTAGATAGCCCTTATGTCCTTTGTAAAACTTCAACTGCGGTAGTGGACATGGAGACCAAGATTGTATTATGCAGAATGATATCTGTCAAAGCTGCACCAGGCAATAGTTCACTACTGCCTTCAGGGATTTTCCAGCTCACACCACCCCTGAGGGCATGATCGAATAAACTGCCAGAACAGCTTCTCAGCCTCAGATTTTCGGGATTGTCAATGACCCAAATATATATTGAAGTGCCTCAAATAAAGAAATGTTGACTGCTACAAGCCCCAAAGCATATTTATGAAGGGCAGAAAAACATTCAAAGGCCATAGAAATAGGTCAGACAAAAATGTCAAATGTAAATAGAAAAAAACATATTTAGCAATTCCTTTTAATATGGCCAGAATGGACATTTATCATGTAGATGTCAATTTGTAAAACAGTAGTGAATGATTTGTAAAGCAGATTTAATGAATGAGGTTAACAAAACTAAACAACGCTTAAGATGTTTATATGTATGACTTAGCTTTCCCCTCCAGTTTGTCCCCAGGTCTGGTGAATTGGATTGGGTTTTGACCCAGCTTGTTCCTGACCTCCCAATTGTGCCTGCTTTTACCACCCTGCATCTGGCCTCCTCAAGTTAAGTTTAAGACACACAACAATCTCTGTTGTACTTTGGTTTTTTTTTAATAATTGGTTCTGATAATAATAATGAAGCTTGGTTTGGCACATAATTTTGTTAGGGCCCTAAGCAATAGTTTGTGTTGGTTTGTGATTACATTAACTATGATCTCTTCCCTGACTGCTGTATTCTGCAAAAATATATCACTCCTGTGCATTTCACCTATATTATAGTAAATAATTTCTTTGCTTGAGCCTGAAGATATAACATACTGCAGGGCAATATTTTACATGTGCTGGTCAGCGAAATGTGAAATAGATGTGTACCCTGAAAACAATGGCCAATGTGGTCATCCAAACTCATGAAATTACTGGCAAGGTCCCATGTAACAGTGATTATACACGGTACCCTTCAAAATTCAGTGGAGTTTCCCAACTGCCAACATGTTTCTAAAAAGAACTCTGTTACTGACTTTATGGTACATGGCCTTGTTAAAATTCACAGCTAGTGAGACCCTAAAATGATTATCAATATTTTATATTTTGTGACAAGTCACTTTTGTTGTTATCATTTAAGAGACAACTTGAAAACAGCAGATACATAACATCATAGAAATCGTGTCATATCAAGTCCCATTGTATAATACATCAAAAGTCTCAGTCAACAGGTCCATGTGCACTAAAGCAATTTATTAAGAAATCACATGTAATTTAATCTCGATACCATGCTTTATTTGTCAGCATAGCTATAGCTGGAGCACACAAAGATTTTTGTTTGACTAAAGTAACCTTTTTTCCATTTACCAGAGTTTATAGTAAGTGTTTATTTTTCATGTGTTCTTGGTTCCTAGATGGATAGCAGTAATAAACAGTCATAATCAGCTTGTTGGGAAACTAAACAGATGGCCTCTTCCTGATCTTTCCTTTGGGAATACTCCTATTTTAAGTTTCCATATTTTAAGAGACACATTCTCTTTTTTTGGGAACTACATCCCTCGGTTCCTCTGGTGTCCCTCTTCTCTTTCTGCCACTTTAACTCTAGACACTTTTTCCAAAGGTGACTCTGAGCTCGTTTACTTCTCACCTCAATTTTCCTTGTTGACCCATGTCATCACAAATATCAGGACAAAGCAAAGTGTCTCAGACTTGTTGAGGCATGTGTGGTATCTAGACCTACTTGAGATGACAGTGATTCCTCCCTTTCCTCCAGATCTTCTGCCCAAATATTTTGTGCCAGGGACCAGTCTGCCATTCCCATTCAGCTCAGCTAAGCATGGTATCTTGGAGGTTAGGTGGTCTCTCCTGCTGAACTGAGGTCCCAGAATGGTTGACATTAGGGTGGACCCTATAAGCATTCTGTGTTCTTATGGGTAATTACAGATGAGCTAACCCATTTTTTCAGCCCCACAAGATATATACACTACACTATATAGAGTAAGGTGGAAATATCATGTATTTGCAATTTCATTTGTTTTCTAAACATTTTTGCATAATAAATCATACTGATTAAGTGTTCTCACATCTTTCACTCACTAGGTTTTTTAATCACAGTTAACCTCTCATATTGTTTGTCAGACACACTTCATGCAAAGTGTTAATGGACGTAAAACATTCAGTCACAATAAGAATCAAAATTATTCAAATAAAACTTTCCCCACAAAGCATGTGGAAAAAATTATATGTTCTTTTAAATGATTTGTATGAACTATGAAAACTCTTAGATCATTGTTTACTATATTTTTGTAACATGGGTAAACATTAAATTATGTAGAAGGTAAAAATTATTATTAACCTTATGTTGCCTGTTTACAGCTGGTGGCAGTAACTGAGATCCATTCTTATGATGCTCTCTTATTAACACTCTCTAGACTTTCCCTACAAAAATCAGTACAGTCTCATCAGAACTCGATCAGCTCCTGAGCAACTTATTACCAGGGCTGCTATCAGAAATTTTGAGGGTAAATATGGTACAGGCAAGCTGTTTGGGGTCTAAGATAGCACAGAAAAACTGTTTGGAGGCAAAGATGGCACAGGCAAACTGGAGGCAAAAATGGCACAGGCAAACTGGCGGCAAAGATGGCACAGGCAAGCTGTTAGGGGACAACAATGGCACAGGCAAGCTATTTGGGGCCACAAACAAGCTCCTTAGGGTAAAGATGGCACAGGCAAGCTGTTTGGGATCTAAGATGGCACAGAAAAACAGTTTGGAGGCAAAGATGGTATAGGCAAACTGGGGCAAAAGATGGCACAGGCAAGCTGGAGGCAAAGATGGCATAGGCAAACTGTTTGGAGGCAAACATGGCACAGGCAAACTGTTTGAAGGCAAACATGGCACAGGCAATCAGTTTGGGAGAAAAGATGGCACAGACAAGCTGTTTGGGGCAAACATGGCAAAGACAACACAAACCGTCTGTGGATAAGATGGGTCTGACAAGTTATTTGGGGGGATAAGATGGCACACATTCTAATAAATAGTTTTTACAATGCATTCTACTTTTTCTGTCCCCTTTGTATCAGCACCTTGCTTCCCCTTTTGGATCACATCCACTATATCCAGTCCCAGCCCAAAGATTTCATCTAGTCTCCCTTAACACTTCTGTCAGTAAGGGCTCCTCCAGCCTCCTCTAATTGGTGGTTCTGCTGTATGGACATCATGAGCTCAGCCGAGAACTCGCTGAGCTTCTCTTTTAAATAAAGAGAGGGAGACTTTGTCCTATATCCTAAACATTTTTTGGATGGGCTAAAGTGCTTGAGACATTCTGCCCCTGTGATCAGTTTGGTGCCGACTGGCCAAGCATAGACCAATGCTTTATCTAGTACCCCACCTCAAACTGCCCATGAGCTCGTGTTTTTTTATGCTGCCCTGGCAAATTCTAATACTATTTTATTTGAAATATTTTTATTTATTTGTTCAATATTCAGCAGGAGTAGGTATGGGATATGATATTTAGAGAACTGCTGGCCATGTTTAGCCTAGGAAAAGAAAACAATACATTTGTTGACGCCATGTGTATTGTGATGTGTGTCACCATATTCAGTTTCATTATTCCATATTGTAGCAATACGCATTCATTTTGATTTGGCATCAAAATAAGAAACTATATCAATTTCAAACATACCGTCTGACCTACTATGTCATCATCACTGATACCATGAAACACTGAAGCAGTTATTGAACACCTCTCTTCTCCAACCCAAGGTTTACCGTATTATAGCTCTGGTACCGAGCATATTTCAACAAAAGAACAAATAAAGGTTAAAAGAGGTCAAACAAATCCCTATATGTTTGTGCATAAGGTTTTCTTTTATCGGCTTCTCTTGGAAAACAACAATTTCCCCTTTCTCTATAATTACCAGTAACAGTCACATTAAAACAAAGGCCTATAATCGGTCTTCCTAACTGCCTTGAGTGATGTCTTATAAAAAAAGAAATACTATGAAAGCTGCAGGTGCAGCTCTGTTTTAAAACACAATCAGACAAAAACTACAAAGGAATTATTGATCTCGTTCAGTAGCAGACTCTTCATAAAATAATAACAGGTTACAGGAAAAATAGACAACCAAAAATTGTAGCCTTACACTGCATGGATATAAAACGCCTCGGTGCTCGGAGATTCCTGGAAAAAACTAAAATGTGCTTCATGATGAGCAGTCTGTAGCACCAATTTTCTCCCACATAGATTTCCTGAGTTGACAAGTGGCAGGTGGTAAATAATGGATTAACTGATGAAATCTGTAATAAAAGCTTAGTTTATGTAAAGTATCTTCTATTAACTGCACAAGATGGACAATACTTATATGCTTACCATATATCGATGGTTTATTTACACCTAAAGAATCACCTCAGCATCAATGCTGAAGCATGGCCCATAGATACAGATCTCACTAATGGGGTACACGTAAAGTTAAAAAAGGACAATATGTTTAGGAGGACCGAAGATGATGCAAAAGAAACATTTAAATACTTAAAGGGATTTAACAGAGTACAGAAAGCAAGCTTCTTTGAAAGCAAGAGCAATGTCAGAACAAGAGGTCATACGCATTGGCTTAGATGTCATGTAAGGAAGTTCTACTTTACTGAGAGAGTAGTAGATAAATGGTCCCAAAGCAGAAGTGATGGAGGTTAATACAGTGAGGGAATTTAAACAGGCATGGGATAGACATAAGGCTATCCTCGCTATGGGACCAGACCAAAACTAGTACCGGTTACATCAGGAAAAATGGGCAGACTAGTTGGGCCGACTGGTTCTTATCTGCTGTCAAATTCTGTTTCTATATGACAAGAGAAGGTTTTTTTCCCCTCTGCTCTTCAGAGGATAATAGTTGGATAACATTTTTCCCCCCACTGGACTTGGAATTCCCAGCTACATAAGCAGTTACGTTAATGTCAGGGCTGGAATTTCCCAAACATGATTGCCCCCAGCAATGTAAGAGTGTGTGGAAGATGTATTGAAAGTTTCACTCATTACATTACTAGACTTGTGTCTTTTTTTTCAGCCTTAAAACCAATGTTACAATGGCATTGTGTTACTAGTTAGAGACAAATTAGTTCTATTTTCCCCTAGGGGGTTATTTCGCACCAGGCTTTTTTCTTTTCCTTTTTTACTATGAAGCACAGGGCTTCATAGTGTTAATGGGCTGGAATCGACTTTTTCAGTAGTGGCAGGCTCCCTTCTCTTAAATATTGTCCCACAAAAACTGGAAAGGGTAACAACCCAAAGGGAGATCTCTCATGGAGCAGCAGTGTACCATGAAGACAGCAGAACAATGTATCCCCAGGTTGGTAGCAGAAGGCTGCTGTTCTCACCCCCGATCCTAGCTTGGCCATTGTATGACATGACCTAGAAACTTGGTGGCTTAAAAGTTGTAGGTTTCTACTAAGTTAAAGAAAACCTTGCAATTGTCCTTTTTAAATGAATCACTAGTCAGGACATAAAGATATCCTGAATTAAGTAACCTATATTTAAGTGGGGGTTTCAGCTCATATACTAGAACCAGCTTAGACATTCTATCAGCAAAACATGAAGCTGCCATCTTCAAATCATGTGACCCTGATTTGCCCATTCATACTGAGACTGATGAAAACCCTGAGCGTTCCCAGGTATGATGGCTGGCCAATGTTTATCTGACAGCTAAGACCATGAAATGTTTATCTGACAGCTAAGACCATGAAAATTGTGGGGTAAGATAGATTAATTCACTCTGGTGGAATGCAGTGTACAACTTGCATATTCACTACTACGGACGTGCACTGGAGTACACACTCAAAAACTACCTAATGAGTTGATGTGAGTTTAAAAGTAACGGCTACTCTGGGATTCATCAACCACGCATATTCTAGCATGGCGCAATTGATTTGGAAACAATAAATGAATAGAAACTCTGTTCGATACAGCTGCCATCGGGGAGAAGTCCAGCCATTGTAAGTTTGGGGCTGTTGGCGACTACAGAAATGTTAAAGTAATCGTTGCCTGCAGGCTTTTCATTTGCAATTGGCCTTTGTGGGGTTTTTCAAAATAATATAGAATATGCAATCAAATCTGTATTTATTATACCATAAGTATGGACAGTAATGGGCTCAGATGCATAATGCTTGTTTGTACCCATAGTAACAAAATTCAAGTGAATAAAATAAAGCTAATCCCTAAATAAAGAATTCAGTTAAAAAGAAATAAATAAATTACAATTGTACTGTATGAAGTGTTCAGATTAAAAAGTTTTTTTTACCGACAGCATATTCACGTGTCTGTACACTGGTTTATTCTCTGCTAATTTATCAGAATTCACCAGAGTAACAGTGTGCTTACACTCATAGATCTGTCAAATCAACCCCCTACACCCTGCAGGGGTGGTAAGTTATGGCTCATGCTAAATATTAACCCCTGCATGATGTTTCATTATGCATGTGTTTGGTTCTGTTTTTCTGTGGTTCTTTTATAGTCACAGCGTGGAAGACCCCCCCCTTTTTGGTCAGCATTGAAATGGTGGCATCTGGAAGCTGCACCCGAATGGGCTTGGGGAGGCGGGTCCAGCGTGCGGCCGATGGCACCCTCTGGGCTAGAACTCTTGTTATTACGTGGTTTGGAACCGCTTGCTGGGCTAAGGCCTAGCAGCTGGCGGGTTGTTATTGGTTACATTAATGTTATGTGATTATGGGGGAACTGTTAATAAAGCTGTGGCCAATGTCCTTACCCACACCAGTGATTCATGTCTTTATTACACACACTGTAACACTATACGTTTATACATACAAATACAAGTACTCTCTTTCTCCTCCTCTTCCTCACCCTCTCCTTATCTTTCACTCCCTCACATTCCCCTTCCCTTCCCCGTTTCACTCTTTCCCTCGCTAACGTCTCTCCTCCTCATCCCTCCTTCCTCATCTACAGTGCAGCTCATATAGCTCTCTCCCTTTCCTCACGCATGGAGCTTTTATGTTTAGTGTACCTTAAGATCAATGCTGTTACTACTATCACATATCACTGTGTGTTACAAGATGCTGATGAATGCTTCTGTTACTGGAGCAGCTGGGTCCTTTGTTTTCTCTCTCTCTCTCGTTAACTTTCTACTCTCCTCCTATTAACTTTTCCCTGTGCTCATGTTTCTCTCTCTCTCTCTCTTCATCTCTCATCTCTTCTCCCCTTCCCATCTACAGTGCAGCCCATACAGCTCTCCCTTCCATCTTTTTTCATCACATGTGGACTTTCTAATATAGTGAGTGTGAACTATTGCTACCACTGTCACATATTAATAATACTTATTACATGACCACACTGAATGCTTCTTTTACTGGAGCACCTGGGTACTTCTCTTCTCTCTCTCTCTTACTTATTTTCTCCACCTCTCTGTCTCATCTTCTTGGCCAAATAAAAGGTATCAACTTCAAAGACATCACAAAATTAGAAGATTATCAGGACAGAACATGTTTGTGATGAAGTTGATGGGCAGAGCTGTACATCACAGTTTTGTCCTGCTTCACACTTATTTCATTGCTCTGCCTCCATTGTGCTCAACCAAGATCTGCCCAGTAAACAAATAACCAATGGTTGGATTGACTAACAGTGGGACATGAGTCCCGCAATTTAGACTACACCAAATCAGGAGAGTTAATAATAATAATAGCTTAACTTGTCCAACATTCTAGGTAATGCATTTGCAGGATGGCAGAAATGAGCATTGGAAAAAAATGACAAAACTGATATTGGGCCAACACACCTACTTTAATGTAATAGCTTTACATAGGAGCCACGTCATTGTCAGTTATCTCTAGTATTAGAGGGCCACATGCAAGCTTCCAAAACAATGCAGGTAGAGTCCGAGAAATGTATTACGAGAACAACTTGTTTCTTTTGCCAATAGCAGAATTAACATTGCAATCATCACTGAATGATTGATCACAGGTATCAAGGTAAATGTGTCTTGGCTCCTCCATTAATAAAGGCAAATTCAATGACGGAGCTTGTGAATATCCATATAAAAATAAAATTTGAATCTGAATAGACAACAGAAAATTAAAAGATTTTCAACTTCCATTTTGTACTTCTGGAGTAATAAAGTGGAGGCAATGCCTTTGATTATGATGCTAGCCTCCACGAATGGCATTAAACAGTTTTTTCACCAATGACGTTGATATCATTTAAGTTATTGTACAGCTTTCTCCATGTCCTCACTACTACTGTTATCTGATTTTAAGTAAATATATATTTATGTTAATGTCCAATTTTCATAAAATTAAAATCTTGAGGAATATAAATACAGAGAAACCTTTTATTTATTTTCCAACTGGTTTTACTCAATCAGAGCATAAATATTGTGTATTTGACACAGAAAGCTTAAGGACTCCTACTCACATCGCTTAAAAATGCAGGTTAGCTCAGCCCTTCCTTTATTTGAATACTAAAATGTGTTTTAATAGCTCCAAGAGTGCATTAAAAATTAATACATACAAGTATAGGATTCTTTTCTTTCTTTTAGATTATACGAGTAAAGATGATGATTTTGTAGAAAGACTTAATGATCAAGAACTTCCTCAGGTAAGATCCCATGATATTTGGTACAATCTTCCTGCTACAACGTATGCTCTGATTTTCGACATTGTTGTTTTTTTGGTTTTTTTTAATATGGCTGAGAGGAGTGTCGCTATGGCAATGCCAGTAGCTAGCGCTGCTTAAATTGCCAGACACCACAAGCATATCAAAATAATCCCCAGATTGAACAATGAAGAGTGCTACCCTTCTTGCTCCACATTAGCCTTTAGAAGTGGGGAGAAAGCTTATCAGTCAAGGGAAAGCTGATATGACTCCTCTGCCTAAGGATTATTATTTATTTATTTATAATATATTCCTCAGCACTATACAATAGGTAAACACTAAATAGTACATAACAACTTTCACTTACAAAAACAAAAGGTAAGGAGTGCCCTGTTCAAATGAATTCACAGTGTAGAAGATGATGATGATGGGATGAAGGGGATGATAGGGATGGCACAGACACAAGGACCAACCAGGGGGTGATTACATTGCAATTCTGTCATTCAAACTATAGTGTCTGGTTCAAGATGATCTAACAATGAATAAAGCTGGTAACATATACAAAATAGATCAACGCAACCACCTTCCAACTCTCCTATAAGTCAAAATTTCTAACCTATTGAAAATCATCATTCACAGATAAAAAAGAGGACCATATTTAGGGCAGTTCTGGGAAAAAAAGTGCAATCTAGACATGACCAATAACGGTTTGGACAATTTTTTTGGTTCGCGTTTGGTCCATTTGTTTTTGGGCAACAAATTACGTTCTTTTCACTTTCAGTTTGGGGGCATTTTTAATTTAGGAATGTGCCCGGTGCCCACATTCATTCTGACTCATTCTCTCACACTCTCGTTCACTTTCTGTTTGCCTACCTTCTCTGCCAACCACTTCTTCATCTTTTACATTTTAGTTTCTCTCTTGCATCTCAGCGGACCTAACTCCCCGCAATAATGCCCCGAGTTTTAGCTAGGGCAAAATGGCTGCATTTTCGTTGATGTCCTCTCTCGAGATTGAAGGATCGTGGAGAGAATGTCACTGGAAGCACAGTCGTATTGGCAGAAGTTTCCGCCGGCTTATGTTTGCCGATTTGTGGACGAAGACAGAAGATTGACGATAGAAGAGAGAAGAAAAGGGAGAAGTTAAAAGATTGAAGAAGAAGATACTGAAGTCGAAGTGGCCGGTAGAGAAGGTAGGTAAACATTTAGAGAGCATGAGAAAGAGAGAGTGAACTAGAATGCGAGTGTGAGTGAATGTGGGTCCATGTATGTCAGACCATTCTGAGTTTTTTGCTTTGTTTTTGTAGCTTAGTACGAATCGCTGAATTTACCAAAATTCTGTCAATTGTCCAATTTGTATTAATCTGAACGTATACGTCTAGTGCAATCATCATGGAAACTATTGGAGAAGTTTCCACCTAAAGCTTCAGATTTAAAATAGCTCAGGGTGTGCACATGTGAGTGTTCTTCATTGTTTTTGTATAGCTTTGTGTCAAAAGACTTCTCTAAAAGTCATGGAGCGTCATTGGAATTCATTAATACAGTAAAAGCATTACATAAAGTATTATATACATCCTATCAGAACTTGAAGGAAAACTGACAAATTTATTCTGAAACAATCTTTTTATAGACACATTCTGCTACAGCAGATTGATTGAATAAGTAATTTTTACAGCAGGAACTGATGTCCATTTGTGATATTCTATGTGGAATTGCCAGCAAAAGGTACAATAGATATAGTCAATTTCATAATTTTTTAACTTCCATGTTACTACTAAATCTGTGTGGTGCAACATTTATAATGTGTTAGGCTACCACTGGTACTATTTTACTGTAGCGAAGAGAACAAAACACTAGGCCCAAAGAAGTCTTACACCAAATACCAAATGCATGTGTGAAATAAGTTAAGCTTCGGCTCGTGCCATTTCTGTTTATTGGCAAATGAGGCTGTGGTTGGACTATCCCATCAAACCACCAGATAGTCTGACCTGCCTGGCCTTTGTGTCCTTTCCAAACAATTCACTTATTTATCAGCAATGCCATAATAAAATTATCTCTCTCCCTGGCAAATTCAATCTTGTTTTACTTGTGAGTGTTGGTATAACAAGCAGTATGTGCATATTTGAACTTTTTTTTATATATATACTATATATATATATATGTGGTATGTACATATTTGAACATTATATATATATTTATATATATCTAATATATAATCTGCTATTCATGGAGATGATGTTTGAAATGCAATACTAAAAATATACTCAATTGACAAGTTGATGGTCATGTTTCAGATCTATTCATGCATTATAAAACTACAAATCGCACATTATTTATTACAGATAGCATGCATGTATACATTTATTCCTCTCTGCATAGAAAATAGAAAAGATAAATCTTAAATTACGAAGGTGCATAATCTGTGAAAATATTAGGCTGAATGTTGCTTTTTCCAAATGTATCTTTGTATTATGCCCCCGGTGCTTAAAAATACCCAGCAGAGAATAGATCAGCATCCTGTCACTGTAATTAGTATGTCTTAACAGCAGCTGTTTAGAAAGTGTCACTGACAATGGAGAGTAAATTAGAATGGAGGAAGAGAACAGCTGCTCAACTGTACATTAAATTCTCATTTTAAGATGAATTCAGTGTAATTCTTGTTACATCTTAACACAATAAGATCATTTCTGCCCTGTAGAATCAGTTCCAAATAAAATGTTCTTTTTCCATATATTATATTTTGGCATGACTATAATAATTACTATCAATGCCACGAATGCTTATTTGTAACCTATGTCTGTTGTTCAGAATTAATGATATAAATACCTCACCATCACAAGATTAAGCAGACTTCAGTAATATGAATAAATTAACTAAAGGTGGTTTCAGGTTGCAAGGTCGCTAAGTGAAATTACTGGTAATTATACACAAACTATAGACCAGAGCCGTAGCTAGCTGCTTTTGCGCCCAAGGCAAGAATGGAAAATTGTGCCCCCAGCTATTTTTTTGCAAAGGTTATTTTATTTACACTGCCCTTACACACTGTCCACACATAAACACTGCCGTTACACACGCCTGCCCATTAACACGCATATACGCATACACTGCCCTTACCACTGGCTTTAAGCAACACCTGTGCCATAAACACGACATATACATCATTACACTGCCGCTTAACATCAGGGATCTGCCTTTACACACATATACACACACACCAGCTTACAAATATACAAATACCTACACTGCTCTTACACACACACACTGCCCATACACACGCCAGCTTACAAACACACAAATACATACAGCCCTCACACCCCTTTCTACCCATCTCTTACTTTTCTCATCTTCCATTATCTTCTGTCTTCCATTCTGTGGTGAGAGTGCGAGGTCTGTCACTCCAGGCCTCTGTTTTAGTGCTCACTCATCACTTTGCGCCGGCTATTGATGGAGAGCCCCTGGGTTGACGTCATATCCCGGCACTCGACATCAATTGCTGGCGCGTAGTAATGAGGGAGCACAGAAGCCCTATTGAGCTTACCAATAATACATCTGAAACTAAGTCTTCAGTATGGCAGGGTGAGAAAAAAAAAATAATGTAACTGTTATGATAACCCGATAGTTCAGATAGACAAATCGTAATATTGATTGTATTAAAAATGTAGACCTACTATCTAACAAACTATCTTATCAAACAATAATTAAGCGTTAATTTCCACCATGCATCTTAGAAGCTTTACTTTCCTGTACAATCCTTGTTTAGCATCTTTAATGAAAGCTAGATTGCCAGGATTATACCCCAATGTCAAGGTCTAAGGACCAATGGGAAAAGCTCAGTGTCTCAATCTGGAGCCAACCCCTTTAATATTCTACTCATATCCTACACATTCTGATTTACTTATGTTCAAGCATTCCAGCTGCTGCTCTTCTCACTGATACATCAACGTTTTAATCCCCGTAGAAGACAAGTGACTTAATTCAAAATACCTTTACCTCTGATAAATCATGGTTTCTACAAGGACTGCGAATTAGAGCAATCTCGTTTTTACCATTATCGACTAAATAGAAAATAATTTTTGTGATGGAATTCCAAGATTAATATTTGAAGAGTCCTGGGTTTAGATCATGTAGAAAGTCTCCAGGTAAGCATATCTACAATAATATCAGAAAATAAGGGGACAATTATTGATCTAGAACTTGATGGAACTGACTACAAGGAAATAATGTGGATATAGTACAGAAACATTTAATAATATACCAGTCATGACACAGCTGCAGCAATCTATACAGATCAACGAACAACAGAAGTAAAATGCTAGTTGTAGATTTGCACTGGATTGATTCCAAATGCCATTTAACCTTTCCCTCCCACAAGGAATTTGTAAACATCCTGTTTAATCATATTTCTGAAACTAATGCCATAGCCTGCAACGTATAATAATAACAATAATCATGTTATTCAGGAAATAGTATCTTAAAAAGTTTACAAATCTTGCTTTTCATTCACGTTTTCCAAATTGTTTCATTATATCAGTGACCTATTACCCTGACAAAGTAATGTGTTGATCCATCCTCTCGCTATTCGCATGATTAATGAAGGCATATTATCGGGGGCGGTAAGATCATTGAATTTTGATATGTGCCTAATTTATAATCCATGAACAGCCAATTCTGCTCCTTGTGTTGTTTTTATACTTTCCAACTTTTCTTGTTTTCTTGTCTAGTCTCCCTACTTTAATATATATAATAAAACTGTTTAGAAGGGACCCAAATAAAGGTCTTCGAATTTTGAAATACGCACGTTTAACAATATAACAAAAAGATAAAATAAATTATCTCGCTGGATACACTCTGCAACTCAAGGATGTTGGTAGCAGTAGTGCTTAGCCAAGTCAACAGTTGTCTCCTGGCTCAACTCTCAACTCTTCATTTAGTTCCATTTAAATGGAGCCGATTAAAGTCGGAGGTAACATGGGATCCTGACAAATTTCACCTCCATGAATCACTTAATCGACCTTTTACACTGCTTAGTAGGAGCCGCTTCAGCCTAATTTAAATTAATTTTGGGACCTGTTGCTTTCTAGTTATGATTAGCAATTAAATGCAAACTAAGGAATAATGTATATATTTACATTTTTTGTTTAAAGATACATTATAGTAATTGAATATCTTGATAAATATGTTGAACTTGCTCATGTCTCTCCCCTCTATCTCTTATGGGACCCCAAAGGTTAGTGGGGGCCCTAAGCAGCTTCTTACTTATATGGTAGCACCAACCTTGCTGTTTTAATGTGTTTTAGTAACTAGACTGTTATATATTTTTCCACTCTTTTTTCACGCGTGCTTTTTCCTAAAATAATAAAAAGCTCAAACTGTACATATTTAATGTTGCATTACTATCAAACTAGCTTTAACGTACTTAAAAAAACACATTCAGTAGAAAAATTCAGGAGAAGGAAAAACATAAAGTTAATTTATTGCAATAACTGTTAAAAATGTTGCGTCTATAATCAATTTGCTGTTGTAAATTGAGCCAATTATTCATGTTGGAAAGCAATTAGCATATGTGAGTCCCTGTTCATTTAGAACAAAGTGCAAATAAATAGCAAATATAAAGCGATACAAGTAATCTTTGATCCTGTACAGAGAACGTGCATACAAAGTACAAATATTAAAAGTGGAAGCTGTAATACATGGAAATTTAGTAAATCAGATGATTATATTTCTGTAGATTAATCAGTTCTTCCTTATATAGCTCTTTTTTTATATAGTGCATTGGACCCAAAGATCAGTCAACATGAGGAGCACTCATACCCCATGTAATCTGCCCTTAATGCCAATACCTTCAATAGAGACGAAGGGAACTGCAGGAGAGTCCTATATACCCCTCTGGATAAATGGACAGATTCACACTAAATCTGACACCTTCGAATTATACTCTGATTTACAGATGCTTTTCAAATGATGAATCATTCCTGGTAGTGTTGATTGCTGAATACTTCCCAGAAGTATATTTTTTAATAGCATGAAATTTTGCTTCATTCATCGTTTACAGAGGATTTTTAATTTTCATGTTACACAAAAGCACATAGGCTAATGCCACATGATGTGAAAATGTTCCTTAAAAGTTCTATTTTTATTATTTATTTATGATAAATGGCAGCTCTGCCATTTTTTTTTTGTTTAACAAAAAATCAGTTGCTATTTTGGCAAAGTAGGCCATAACCTTTTATGATAGCTAAGCACCCCACATAGTACTTTTCTTGTTAGTATATCACGGTATAAATCCATAGTCTACTAATGGTTTTCATAAGGAACCATATGGTTACCACCATTAGAAAGTCACTAAAATAGAATCGTCATTCTTGTACTATTAAAGAGGTGGTTTGCTATGTAATATTACATATCTGAAGAGTCCTGGGGTCAGCTTACTTTAAATTTACGAGGTAAAATAATCTGTGTTTTACTCAAGACTTGGCGCAGTAATTTTATTGTGTGCACTATATAGGGGCATCTTGAATTTATATCTAGTCTGGATGCAGTTTATGTCAGGTGCTCCCCTAGGCCAGTCACAGGGTTGTACCTCCTGTACCTACCTTAATAGCTGCCACATATTCTACTACACATCAGAAAATTATATCATATCTTAAAACCCAATAGAGCGATCTGCCCCTGGCCTCAAGAAGAGGGGCTACCCCCCAAACCATGGGCATTAATCAGGGGCGTAACTAGACGCCTCAGGACCCGGGTGCGAGAATCTGTTAAGGGCCCCCCACCCCCTAAAAAAAACATGATTTTTACCCAACAATTTTTTTCAACAAATTCAACAAATTCCATTTACATATTGAATCATATCTGTAAAAAAATCAAAGAAAAAGGGGCGCATGTACAAAGGGCATAATCCAGGGGTGTCCAAGTTTTTTCTGCAGTGGGCCACTTCATCAGAATTGTACACGTGCGAGGGCCGCACTCTTTTCTCACTGTGACAAAAAATATGGCCTTTAATAAAATATGCAGATTAAAATAAAGTAAAATGACACAAAACCTTTACTCTTCCTCTCACTGATTTCTGGGCCTAGAAAGTTTTGCGACTACAAATTCAGGATTCCCTAGATTTATTCTAGGGATGAACTAAAATGAAAATTCTGGACCAAAACATTCAGGGTTCACTTAGCCAAAACCGAAAATGACCCCCACCTTTAAAAATAATAATAAAAACTCACATTTTTAATAAAAGTAGGTAACACACAATTGGACAAAATTAGCAATATGACTTGGCATGATAGGAGTGTGATTGCTTCCAGGCAACAAGTAAATGCTGGAACCTAGGCATGATGGGGACTGTGCTCGCTGTGATTGCTGTTAGCAATCACACTCCTATCATGCCAAGTCAGCCAATACACGCTGGTACAGGGTGGCTGTAAGTGATGTGCAGACCCCATACTGCTGGCAGCATCAATACAAAAGGGGGGCAGCTAGCCAGGTTTCAGCATGT
>VKOC01003445.1:0-53174 GCA_009364415.1 Spea multiplicata
ATCCAGGTCCCCTGAATCTCTGCGGGGGATCTGGATCTTAGTATCATAGTAAGACCTAGTTGAGGTCTGATTATAAGACGATAATCGAGCAAATACGGTAAGTGGACATACTAAACCAGTAATTGAATCCAATGGGTGTCCAGGTGTGGCTGCCATTTGATATCTATCTGCAGCCCCAACGTCCAAATCTCCTGGCTCCTTTGGCTGGTTCCTCTGATGTTTCCCAATGTGTCCAGGTGGAACTTATAGGTAAGTGTAAAGGGGGGGGTTGGTGGAAGATCTTATTATACCACTAAAACCCTCTCCTCGAAGAGTAAATCCATGACACAATTTATTATGGGACCAAGCCCGATATATAATATTTATAGGGACGATTTCTGATACAGATTACACATAAATATTCGAAAATATTTAAAATTAATGTAAAAAATTTATAAAATTTATTATTTTAAAAGGCTAATAAATACTGGAAAAATTCCTCAGTTCCTTAACGCGTTTTGCCACCATGGCTTTCTCAGGAGTTTGTCATTCTGATGATCTGCTCGTCTTTTATGTGTAAAATCATCTTCCGTCTTTCCACGTGGGGATTCTGACGTCTGCTTCTTCCTCCTGACGGAATGACGTCTATGTCGCATCTTCTGTCTCCTTCATTATACATACCGTCCCACAGAGGTGTAGAGTCTCTGTGTCTCTGCCTCAGCTCCCATGTCTCTGCCTCAGCTCCCGTGTCTCTGCCTCAGCTCCCTTCTATCTTCCAGTTCTGCTACTCTGTCTGTACCTACCTATCCTTCAATATGCATAAAGGGGTACAGACAGACTCCCTCGTATCCCCTGCACATGGACTCCTACCCGACCTGCACACCTATGTAAAAAAAACAACATTGTTGCGAAACAACCTCTAGCTCGGTCGCGTTGCCGGCATGTCATGCTGAGTATATATGCCGAAAAAGAAAGTGATGAAGACCAGTGGCAAAAGGGGATAATCAGGAGAAAAGGAAAGTGAGAATCGCAATACTTTCCTTATTATTGTAAACCGGATACGCAGCTGCAGCCCGCAAAAAAAACTCTCCAGGTGTTAGAAGTATAACCCCCCCAGTGGTCTTTTCATGTCATGCTGAGTGCCAGAATATGACATAATATTCTGGTGCTCTCACGGGCCACAACGCAGCCTATCAACCGAGTACTTGCATCTAGTGGGTACTCGATAAGTACCTGTTCCGCTGTTCGCTCACGGTCCTTCCCAGGGCTGTGCTTCTGTGGGCACTCGTGGTCCCACCGATATCTACTCTCCAAGGAGTGGGTGGTACGCGCGCACGCCTGTCACGCCCACCATTTTTATTTAATACCTCTGTGGAGCGACGTGACGCATAGAGCGTTACATCATTAGCTGGGTCGGGGGTTGGGAACGCGGCAGGTTTAAAAACTGAGCACTGACTTCCATTCAGTGCTCGGTTATTGTACAGGCTGAGCTGCTACTCTTGCAGTAGAGATCCTACACTACTTATTTGTGCTTGTTCCTGACTACTCAGATTTTTCCATTCCTGACCCAGATTACCTGACCATTCTACTCTTGGGACTGTGTTAGTTACCTGTGCCTATCATTGCAATCACTGCATACTGGGTTCCTCACTTGAATTCCACCTTACAGGTGCTCTGCAGTGAAGCAGTGTGCACCCTGCAGAGCAGGGAGACAGAGACATCACGCTCCCACCGCAGAACTTCTGGCAGGTAAGTGAACTACAAAGGCAGGAGAGGGTAGATGAGTAGAGTGAGAGAATGAATGAATTAGTGTGTGGATGGATTGTGTGAAGGAGTGAGAGAATGAAAATAAATGTGTGGATGAATTATGTGAATGAGTGAGAGAATGAAAGAATTAATGTGTGGATGAATTGTATGAACGAGTGAAAGAATTAAATAATGAAAGTGTGGATGAATTGTCTGAATGAGTGAGAGTATGAATTAATGTGTGGATGAATTGTCTGAATGATGAATATGTATAAATGATTTGTGTGAATGAAAGTGTGTATTAGTGAGTGACTGTAAAAGTGTTTATGTGTATCATAGATGTATAATTGATTTGTGGAAAGGCAAAGATGGAACAAGAAGGGTGTTTGAGCCTTGGGGACCAAGATGGCACAGGCAGGGTGTTTATAGGACAAAGATGGCATAGGACAGGCTGTTTGGGGACAAAGATGGCAAGTCCTATGTGTGTTATCTGGGTGCTGGTCGGGTTTTATGTGGGCAGTGTGGATACAAGGGCTGGCTTGTGCAACCTGTGATCTATGCCTGTAATTTAGGGGGTTTTATCTATACCTTTAATGCTGAGTTTTTATGTGAATTCCAATTGATCTATAACTGCAAAGCTAGGTTTGTGTGTTATTCTGTTGATCCATTGCTATGCAATGTTTCTATACATTATTTAGGTATACCTGGAAATACAGGGTTTGCATGTCTTTTTCAGCCGATCAATACCTGCAATGCTGTTTCCATGTGTTTATTTGATCTATACCTGCAATGCTGAACTTGTGTGTTCTGTTGATCTATACCTGCAATGCTATGTTTCCATATATTATTATTGTATACCTGCAAATACAGAATTTGTATGTCTGATTCTATGCCTTCAGAGTTCACATGTTTATTTCAATTGATCTATACATGCAAAGCTGGGTTTGTGTGTTAATGTGTTGATCTATACCTGCTATGCTATGTTTCCATACATTATTTATGTATACCTGCAAATATAAGGTTTGCATGTCTTATTCAGTTGATCTATACATTCAAGTGCTGTTGTAAGGCACTTACCTGGCAGACGCGGGGAAGTTCCTCTTCGTCCTCCCGGCAGAAACGCCGGCACCGTTCCCTGCTACATGAAGCAGCCGCTCGCACGCGCGGCCGCTTCATGAATATTTATGCGGCTGACCGCCGCCTGGATTCCGTTGCGTCGCTATGGCGACGGTGGGCGTGGTTACGTCACGGACGCCAGGGAACGTCTCCCCGGGCTATTTAAACTTCTCTAACCTATCCACCAGTTCTCAGTTGTACTGGTGCTTCCGTACCCATTGAGCCCCTTGTATTTTTCCTGTATCCTGTTCCTATTGCTAGTATCCTGACCCTGGTCTGCTCAACGGCTATTCGTGTACTTCTGGAATCCTGACCCTGGCTATTCTTACGACTTGTGTATCTCTGGCATCCTGACCCCGGTCCGCTAAACGGTTATTGTGTATCTCTGGCATCCTGACCTCGGCTATCCATTCGGCTCCTGTGTTTTTCCGGTATCCTGACCCTGGCTTCCCTAACGACTCTGTGTACCTCCGGTATCCTGACCCTGGTCTGCTTAATGACGCTGTCCTGATCACCCGTGCTTACAGCATCACCGCCAAGTGCCCTGTTATCCACCTCAGGCCCCTTGTGCGTGTCCTGTACTGAGCAAGCGTGTTCCTTTCCTGCATCCCGGATTCCTTCTGGTAAGACGATCCTTACAGCTGTTATATGTGTTGTTTATTTCATCTATATCTATTTTTTGGTGTGGGAGCGGAGGGAGTGATTGCATGATAGGGAGTGTGGAGCAGGAGTGTGCGTAAGGTCCATTTTTTTCAATATAAAATGTATTGGCAGCAGGGTCTAATATTTATTTATATATATATATATATATATATATATACAGCACATGGCTTTTTATATATATTATATATATATATATATTAATAATTAATAGCAATACATGTTGGCAGCAGGGGCTAATAGTAATATATGTCGGCAGCAGAGCTAATATTAATATATATCAGCAGCAGGGGCTAATATTTATAGATATTGGCAGCAGGGACTAATATTAAAGAAACTGCCAGTTCAGCTATTATATTAATATATATCGAAACAGGGGCTAATAGTAATATATATTGGCAGCAGGTTCTAATATTAATATATACCAGCTGCAGGGTCTAATATTAATATAAATCGGCAGCAGGGACTAATATTAAAGAAACTGCCAGTTCAGCTATTATTTTGAAATCATATTTCAATCAAGTACATATTATTGAAAATGCATGTCTAATGGATATATAATATATATATATATATATATTATATAATTATATATATATATACACAAACCTGTGGGTGTAATTTCATGCGCTTCATAGTGTGTCCCTGAATGGCAGATATAAAATGTGGTCACTAATATACCTCGCAGTATGATTTTCCCTGTTTGCTTACCTCCTGCATCAAATGCTATTTTGCCTGCATGGTAGAAGTGAGTAATGATCAAGCAGAACAGTGAGAATCTGGGAAGTGCAAACAGTTATGGCTGTTATCTAGTTGAAACATCAAAATAAGGAATTGGTTTTAACCTCTTATGAACTAAGAATATTTTTTACACTCAGAGCTAAAGGGTTTTTAGCACTCTTGCTGTTTTGTTTTTCAAGCATAATTTCTCCCTATTTTATTTAGTCTGACCACAAAAGTAGGGCTTTTGTTAAAAACTATGTGTATTTAGATAAACCATCATTTCATATAAAAATATAAAAAAAAATAGGCAGTGAAGATGAAAAAATATATTGATATATTTATGTAGTTGTCCTGAATTTAGAAACACTCTATATGCCATTGCATGCCATGTCTTTTGGATGTAGTGGGGTTAAAAATGGATCATGTATATTAACTTATATTTATTTATTTTTTTGTTTATGTTTTTGTCCTAAATCTATGCATCAGCACTAATAAATTCCAATCTAACCCTCCCAACCCTAAGTGTAAAAGGGAAAACAAATACCAAATTAAAATTTTAGAGTAAAAAAAAGACTTTTGACTTTTGGAGTGACCAAACAGCTAAAAATACTAATTTATTACATAATTTTCAGAATGAGACAGAGATCACTGCCAAAGGAAATGTAATGACCTTGCCCTTGGCAACCTGGATGTGAATTACTCCTCTATCAATCCCATGTACAGAAATTCTTCTTATTGCCTGCTGCCTGCTGCTGGTCTGCCTGGGTCTCTGAATAGCCAGCATCAGTGGTCCTGACATTTATGTTTATGAACATTTTATCCTGTGATTCATTGAAGTTGGATAGATAAGCCCTTTAAATAAGTAAACGTATCAGATTAGTAGTCAGTATAGTACAGAAGTGTAGTATAGACGTTTTTTCTGCAGTGGGCCACTTCATCAAAAATATATGTGTCTGCACTCTTTCTCCACAAATCCATCTTCATTATTCTGGCCTCTCGGGGTACTTCTGCATTACAGGTGACCCACAGGGACAGCCTCTCCCTCATTCCTCCAGGAGATGGTGTGCCCGGAAGCTCTGTTTGTGGAAGTGCTCCAGGAGGCCTGGTTCACAGAGAAGCGTAAGAAGAAAGAAAATAGAAGAACAAGAAGCAGCAACAGAAAAAGCAGTGGGGAAAGGAGACAGGAATGTGGAAGTGGTTGGTGGAAAAGGTACGGACACTCAGTTGGCACAGACTTATCCGCTCCTAACTAATGCGCCCATGCATAGGCATGGCTCTGTTTGGAAATGCTGCAGATCTCATGTGAGCCACACCTTGATGACCGGCGGGCCACATATGGCCCACAGGCCGCATCTTCAGTGGTATAGTATTTTCTGTAACTTAGGGTACTTTATCACCCAGAGCAAAATATAAGCAATTTGTAGGTGTTTAAACATTTTTGCTATTAAGCTTCCTTTTCTGGACTTCAAAGGACGACTGTTCAATATCAAATACATCTTCTGTCATGACATACTTCTACAGGCATGCCAGACACATAAGAACCCTTACAATTCTCAGTTTCGCAAATAACATTTATATTTCTCAATGCCTTTTCTCCATGGAAAATCAGTATGCTGATTTATGTAAAACCATCTGATGTATTTTAAAGAAAATTGAATATGTTAAAAAAAATGCCTTTTATCTAACCAGTTGGATAAATATAAGCAAATCTGGCATGAAATTGAGTTACTCTGTGTGAAATTATATTATTAAATACAGTCAAAAGTTAGTCTTTAGAGAAACATTTGAACAAGAGGGTTTTAGAATCATTAGGATTCACCCTGCTTGACATATTTTGACTAGTGGTAGGCACCAGGCTATTATAACACCTAATTCACAAGAATATTAAGCACTATGGTGGAGATAAAACTAGTTGCTCACTGACTTAATGTCTATTGGTGTATATAACTTTTTTTATAACATAACATAAAATAAAAGGATGGAGATCAAACAATTGCAAAAGGTTGCTTTTGTAGCATACTTTGTTATATCTCTGTCATTGTAAATATTGTGACAGTCATGTAGGATTGGTGGTGGAAGGGAGGTATGTTTCTCCTAGATTCCTTTCCTATGTGAAGTAACACCTGAGTCTTCCACCTGCTAGGTGATTAATTAAGTGAATGAGAGGGCGGATATAAAAGGAAAGCCAGGAGGGCAGGTAGCTCTCTCTGGCTGAGGACACAGAAAGCCTGTCTGTGGGAGAGACGTGTGAGTAAAGGTTGCTGGACATATTATGTTAAGTTGGCAGAGAGAAGCTCACCAGCTGGTAGTGAGTGACATCCGTTGTATAGTAAGTGCCGGACAGGCAAGGTATTTCTTTTGTTACTGTGTTATATTTCTTTTGTCCTTGCAACCTTTCTAATAAACCTGACCCTGTGTCAGATTGCACGAATTTACTGCTGTTTGCCTGGTTTGAATGAAGACAGCGCTTGTCCCTTGACCTCAGCGAGGGGCGATCCCAGACCTACCTCACAATATATATTCATGCTATTCATATAATAATCATTTTATTTTTATACTGTCCTGTAGTAGTTAACCAAATTGCCTAAAGTTATGCAAAGAACATGTAGCTGCTAAACAGTGTGTTAATGGTTTAAATCTTGTGCAATGTCTTATGTTTTGGACTTTTTACCTGCTAATCTCAGCTTCACAGTTGCCCTAAAGTTAAATGTATACCGCTGGACATACAGAAGATAATAAATTAGCCTTGAAAACCAGTTACTCTCAGCTACTTTATTACGATCATCCTCTTAGTCTTTGGGGTAGAGCACAACAAAATTGGGGTGTGTTGCATTTTTTTCTTGCAGTGAAACCTAACAACACCCTAGCACATATCTGTTTCAGGTTGCACCTTTACTACTAGTCACACTCGATATAATTTTTTTCCAGCCTTCTTAACTTGCTGTTCAGGCTCCTAGGTTATTACTAGACTTGGGCACCAGGGGGCTCTTCGTGTTCGTCTTCGTGCTCGTCTTCGGGAAAAAAACATTCTATCAACCAATTGGTTGATGCCAGAGGAGGTCCCTGTAGGCGACCAATAGGCTCATTCGCACTGCCCTGTAACCCGTGACGGCGAACCTGCGGATTTCCACTGCCGCGATGCCAAGGTAAGTTTGAAGGGTGCCGCTGTCTTCTCTTCGGCGTGTCTTCGGAACAAACACGAAAACGCACTCTTCGTGTTCGTTTTCATGTTTGCCCGAAGACAAATGCACAAGTCTAGTTATTACCATGAACAAATGACAGCACACCTACTCACCCCTCATGTATTTGTGAACACCTATGCTACAAAGTCTTGGCGTAGTAATTTCTAGTTTAAAAAAAAAAAGCTTAAAACTAGATTCTTCCCTCCCGCCTCCACTCTCTCTTACACTAATACTCCAGGCCCGGACTGGCCATCGGCCCAGGGCCGGATTGATGTAGGGGCTGATGGAGCTGCTTTATTTACTCTATTTCAACCTGCGTATCTTATTATAAAGGATTAGTGGCACTAAATTGTTGTTTCTTTGGTCCCGTGTATGATGACTTTTGTTTAGTCACATTGCTCCGCCTAGAGGATTGGATGAGCGCCGCAATTCAGTTGGGGTGGTCTGAGGTCTGAGTTTCTTCCCTGCTGTGCTGTACTGTGAGTCTGTGACTGACAGACTCACTCATCATGAGGGTGATCTGACCAGCCAAGGCCCAAGGAGTGCTACACTGCCACTAGTACCAACTAAATGGTCACAGATTAGTTACTGTTTTGAATCTTTCATTAAAGATATAGCACTTTATAAATTGCATGACATTATGATTCATTTATTACATATTTATGTAATGCTAATTGATTACAGTGACAAAAGCATGCTGAAATATAACTAATAGACAACAAGAAATTGCATATCAAATTTGTCAGAATTTGGTTTAACAAAAAAAATGGGCTGCTCAGTCTTAAATGCCCAGGCCTATCTTAAATGCCCAGGCCTATTTTTTGTCCTGTCTGCTGGAAACAGCTTTTATTTAAACTGGCTTGGCATTACCATGTATCAAACAATTTGTAAAGAAAACATATGTTTCAATGTCTATCGAGAACACTATTTAACAAAAGTTGCTCATCCTTGAGGTGAAACTGTACGCAGGGTTTTAATCCAAACTGCTTCACACTGCAAAAGCAGGAGAGACCTATCACCACCATTGCGTAAGGGTGATGAAATCACAATACGTTTTAAGGGGCTCAACTAGTGTCCCATTTCCAAAAAATGTTTTGCTACTGGTTTATGAATCTGTCCATCTCTATGAGCTGTATGGATCGCTGAATGATAGGTCTCTAATGGTTACATTTGTCTTACCAACGTATACTAATCCGCAAACTATATATAAACTGCAAACTCTGTCATTAATGTAATATGATGTTTAATATGTTTGCCAGTATGTGGGTGTACAAATGAATTAGAAGGTTGCATATGTCCACAAGTGACACAGTTCATGCATTTATAACAACCCAATTTTGTTAGGAATGTACAGTTGTCCCATTCATAACATTTTTAGAGATCTGTAGGTGGTAATATGTCACTCAAATTTATTTTTATCTTATATCCCATTACTGGACATTTCTTAAAAATGGCAAGTAATGTGGAGCCCACAGAGAGAATATCCCATTTTCTTTTTTTACAATACGCTTAGGTTTAGAGGTTGTATTAAATTTTGTATCAAAAGCAAGATGATCCTGAGGACCACGTGTCCCCCCAGATTCCTTAATTGCCCTGGTGCGAGCATATTCTCAATTTTCTCTATAACTTCTATGTAAAAACCTATGTGTCATCTCCTTCATTTGTTGCACCACTCTCCTTGCTGGAATTATTCCTCGGGACCTTGGGGTACTGTAAGTATGGTACAGACCTCAATAATGGTTCCAGATCATAAATATATAATCTATGAATCTGATGTAAAATAGTATATTTACAAAGTGCTTATCCAGAATGTTGATAGTTTCATAAACGTACATGAAGACGTTTGCATATGTCGGGGCCATTGTCACCCCCATTGAATTACCACAGATTTGTAGAAAGAACTAATTTTCAAATTTAAAGTAATTCAAGTTTAATGTCAGCTCTAAAATTAGCAAAAAAAATCCTTTTGGCAGACCTTGAAGCACTTTAGATGACGCACATACATTTTGAATCGCTGTTATGCCTAAATCACAGGGGATATTTGTATATAAAAGTAGAAATATCACAGGTTACAAGTAATAAGTCCTCATGTGGTAGTTTATCGCCTTTAACTTGTCAATCAAGTGTATATATATATAGTACTGTGCAAAATTTTAGGTGATTGTGAAAAAATGCTGTAAAGTAAGAATGCTTTCAAAAATATTTGAATATCATTTTATCATTTCTGTTCATGCAAAGTGAACAGAAAAACTTAAATCAATTTGGTGTGAGCACCCTTTGCCTTCAAAACAGCATTGATTCTTCTATTTTTTGCTACTATTTATTATTTTTAAACTTACCTTAATGTTTCACACGACTATTTACTTACCCATGGTCTTCTGGTACACATGAAGCTTCTCCTTCCAACTTGGAACCCTCCTGGAGAACACAGCACTGCACCACGGCATGGCCGCGCTGCCATGAGGCAGGCAGTATCCCGACCTCCGATGAAAAGGGGGCGTGGCTTAGCCTCCGTGAGTGTGGCAGCCGGGAGGGGAGATGCTAGGAAGAAGGGAGGCGGAGTCTTCTGACTTCACCTCCTTTCAGGTGTACAGGGAGGGAAGAGAACCCGGGGGAGGGGTTCCTAATACCTATCCCTATAAAAACCCTCCAGACACCTCACACAGGGCTTACTAGTTAAGCTGTGTACCTGTGTGTTACCTGCTCTTCCAACTGTAGTCTAACTGTATTTTGACCCTTGCTCCATGACTCTGAAATTGATTGTTTGCCGCCTGCCTCGACCCCTGGATTGTGACCCCGACTGCTCTTTCTGGATTGGCCCCTTGTATACGTGTTTCTGGACTTTTGTTTTGGTTCCTGCGCTACGTCCACATCCCAGCCTGACAGAACGTCAAACCTTTACATTTTGAAAATGTAAAAGAGTAACACTGTATGGGGGAAAGATTTTGCCAAAACTAACATTCATCAAACAGGACTGTGTAGAAGCTGGAGAACAGATAGGAAGAGTTTTCTATATACATACTGATATTTCAGATGTTCTGTTGGAGTTAAACATATGGTTAGGTACTTTATCTAAATGGTTATGTGACTGTGACCTGCTTATGTGAACCAAAATTGACATTTAGAAGAAGAATCATGTATACCTGAACATTTTTCTAACGCTTAAATACGCATTACTGTGACTTTTAAGACTGTAGAACCACTGAAGTTCTTGGAAAATTGGGATATCACAGGAGAAAAAAGGGATAGAGGGTTCCAAAGAAAGGCTATCATTCCTTAAGATGGTAATTTTTACAACATAAAATATTCTTAGAATTGATCAATTACCTATAGTAGTTTTTATGATGGATTTTTTTATGTTTCAAATGTAATCTGTTTAGTGCAGAAAAAGCATTGTATGTCAGAAGCATTATTATTATTTTAATATCTTTACAATATACTCAGTACTTTATACGGTACATACATTCAAGGAGAATGACTAAACTAGAACTGACAGACTAAGGCAAAAAGATTCATTATCTAGAAAAAACTAACCAGTGTTTTCAGATTCAGCACAATTATATATATATTATATATATATATATATATTACAGATGGCATAAAATCAATGTTTGGGTCACTTAGAAAATCAGTGTTCACCTTTGCCTGAATTAGCTGAGCATAAAGCAAACACAGAGGGAATCCAGTATAAAGGGGCATATGTTACTAAGCAACTACTGAAAAAAACCCTCTATGATTTGATAAAAAAGGAAACTACAACCCTCAAATGAAGTAAGTACTCTCATAAATATATCCTGAGAACTAAATAGCAGGGTGCTGAAAATATATCTACTCATCAAGCTGCAAAACCCTTTTTAACGGTACCTATCGGGTAAATGGATATTATGCAAATTACAATTCTTCTAAAGATGAACAAAAGGCTCTGTTTATAGAATTCCACAAGTTAAAATAGGTTGACATATATGTGTATGTAAGATATTATTGGCTCGTCTGTTTGTCTCAGTACCCCAAGGGCAAAATATGAACTCCCTGTCCTCTCTTCACACAGGTTTTGGGAAGAGAGGATCACTTGCTGGGCTTACATGAATAATTAGTGTCCCTCATGTTTTAATTTATTTATATTAAATACTGTTTTGAAAATGTATTTTAGCATGGCAAATAGGATTAATGCTCTGAAATGTGCTAGAACACTTGTTACAACTCACATTTGCTAACAGCATTCACACTCCTATCATGCCCAGGTTCTTGCATGTACTAAAAAAATATATATGATTGCTAACAGCAATCACATTCCTATCATGCCCAGGCAGCGAGTACATCCTGGAACCTGGGCATGATAGGAGTGTGATTACAGCTTCCCTGTGCCATGCTTCCCCCCACACTTACACATCCATGCTATGACACACACACTCATTCACAAACATTCATTCACTCATTCATATACTCATACTCATTAATTCCCTTGCTCATACAATCCCCAACCCCAACCTGAACTGCAGAGCTCTCACTCGCAGACTTCAGCAGAGGCTGCTGCTTCCCTCTGTGTTGCTCGCACTCTGTGATTGATTTGTGGACCTTATATATATAAGTATATATATTTAAAAAGTTTTCAGAAAATAGGCAATGAAGAAAAAGAGAAATAACTCTGTCATAAAAGTAGGGCATATAAGATAAAAAGGGTGTTAGAGAAGAAAACAAAAAGAAAAAATGTGCTGTAGCTGCCTGCCTTTTCAGTAGAATGACCAGAGGTACAAGGTGGATATTCGTTTATCAAAAGGAGAAGGTAAGTATAAAGTCGAGCACCAGTTTGCATTCATCAGATGTGACATTCAGTTTGCAACTATCTTGCTATTAACTAGGCGAATCATTTTTTCAGTATTATCTGCCCTCAGGACTCAATGTGAAATGTATGGAGGGATAATGTACAGAGTTATGCTTAGAATGTTTGGGATTTGTTGCCTTATCTGTGTTTTACTTTTTATTTTCAAATAATTTGTGCTGGTTAAAAAGTAGAAGTGTTGGACGTCAAAATGTTAACTGTTGAATAAAGACTGTTAATCTGAGATACCTGTTGCCATTATAGAATGGAGTAATGGCCACCACAAATTGATTTCTTTGCTGCATTTTGCACTGCAACTTCAACTTCAACAATAACCTGGCATTATGAAAACATATTTTTAATAAGTACAATTTAAATTGCTTTTCCCATTCAAATATATGTTTGCCGAGGCATTCAGCAAACTACTCTTAAACAACCTTAAAAAACATTTTTTGCCATATGAGCAGAGAGTGCAAAGAATATAATTGGCTAACCTTTTGCAGCTTTTGAGCACTGTTGTGTACTGCTGTCAATAAATATTTATTGTGACTTTGTCTTACACTAAAGATAGGAGGGATACAATATATCTACTAATACATTAAGTAAAAAAAAATTTCAAAATACATAAAAATGAACAAACAATTTAAATTTAAAAATAGGAGCAAATTATTTAAAAAAAAAGAAAAAGTAATATAGAATGTAAGGGTGTATTTTACACCCTTATAAAATAAGCTACTTGTACTTATTATTCTATAACTTGCAAAAAAACATAAAAACATTGGGTTATTTTGAAACTCAGGTCTAATATTAGAATCTATTTAGCAGTTTTGTTTCACTACGTTTAGTAGAGTACAAAAAATTTCAAATAAGTAACCATTTTATTATTTTTTTTTATAATACATTATATGATCAAAATAATGGTATCTATAGAAATCCCTTCTTGTCCTCATAAAATACATTTAATTTGTCTGAGTACAGTAAATGAGAAAGGGAGCGAACATTAATAGTCAAAGGGTCAAATTCAAAAACAACCTGGTCATGAAGGGGTTAATACCATGTTAATGTTAAAATAAGATAACATGTTCTCCATCAACATAATGTCGGTCTGACTTCTGGAAAACATATCAGGGAAACATATTTTCGCAGGCCCTGGCTCACAAGATTACTGCTCAATATTTTTAGAAAATTAGTGGCTGTTCGAAGCATTTAATTCTATTCTGTGCTGCTCTCTGATAATGAATTAAATTCCAATATGAGCTTCTGTTTCAATCTTATGCTTAACATCTGACTCATAGTAAAGCTTAAGGTCACCTCCTCTTCACACCACACACATTATGCTTTCACGAAAAAGGTAAATTAATGTTATGTATGCATCTCCCAGCAGGGAAAGAGTAAATGCATCTTTGGGCAAGACATTAATTATAGCTCTGAAAGGGAACTCTATTGAATCATTTATTCTGTTTATGCTAAAGTATATATTGCATAATGTTACAGTCTATTTTATTTATTTATTCAAACAAAGTGACCTGCTTACTTTAGATTTGTCCTACACCCTATTTTTAACTGCCAACAGTACAAAATGTTTATATATTTGTTTCCACCAGCACTATAAACATATATATATCAATTTGTATATGGTTTTCTTTTCCAAGACTATAATACAACATATATTTAAGAGCCTGAATAGGTAACAAATGGTATATATGATCAACTAAAAATAGGAAAATGAAAAATAATAAAACTCCATATATATAAATTAATACCTAAATGTTAATCACATACATATAGTCCTCTAATGTGCTGCCTTTTATCAGCCAACAGTCCTAAGGGACAGAGAAAATGGAAAACACCTGTGGAGCTTCTCATGACATGTACATTATCTAAAACCTTATGCACTTATTTGTGTTGAAAGACATATAAATCCTTTACATGTGTGTCCATGTACCTTGTCCATGCTTTACTTACTAAATATTCAACTTTGGGTTGGCAATTATTTTTTTAAATAAATATTTCTAGTGTGAGTGGTACGAGCTGTTTGGATACCTATTTCAGTGTATTAATAATATTATCTTTTTGAACTTTTTATTATTATATTCATGATGACATCACTGGTGTATATTTAGTGTACTATTTTTACAAAAATATACACTATATGTAGTGTGTGTGGACACCTGACCATCACACTTATATGGGTTTCTGGGACATCCCATTTCAAAACCGTGAGCGTTAATATGGACTTTTTGTGGGTAGAGAATTGGGCAGAGTGGACTGCTGCCCCTGAGCATGAAGACAGTGACCGTGAGCCTGAGGGAAGCACCGCTTCCCAGGTATGCCGATAAGGTGTTAGACCTTTATGGAATAGATTGCAAGTTTTAGTTTAGTAATTTTTTTTCTAGAAATTTTGTTCCTAACCTATTTATTTTTTCACATTTTGTTTTAGCAAGTTACATAAATAATTTCTTACCTGCCATTAAATCTTGAGTGCTTGCCTTTCATTGTATTCCAAAAAATACTTTAAAGCATTTATTAGGGTTCAGAGGAAGGAATATTTTTTTGGTATTTGTTTTCTAAAGCTGCACTTTGCATCTGAAATCTGCTTGGAACTGCTGCCTTATTATAATCACAGAAAGGAACAGATATTCTTAACTTTGTGAATCTTCAGTAGTCGAACCATTGTAAAGGACTTATCAATTTGTGTATAATGGTATGATTTCCTCCAACCCAGTAGTAATATTACTACTATTACTCTTTGGCTTTGCCATTTCCTCATCATCTTTTTTGTGATAAGAAACAGGATAAACACAACATAATGGTGTGGTGGACTGCCCTGTTTTCTTATCTTTTCTGACAACATCTAGACAAAATGAAAGCATTTGGACAAAAAATGGTCCTTTAAGAGACACACTAGTCTCTCAAAATGATATGCAAATTGTATTCACCATATTTAAATAAGTATAGGCCTTCTTATGTTATTTAAGAATTCGTTTTAACTGTCACTTAACTCCTCTTCTGGCTGACTATACTGTCTGCACATATTCAGTAGCACGCCCATTGAAGTCAATGGTATCTGAGCTCACATTGGAATACGTGGGAGTAACAGCAGCCAATAGCATGTATGCCAGCAAAACACCAGTCTTCACGTTTCATATGTATGACTAGCTGTTGCTAAATGAAAGTTGCAGTAGAAGCTCAGCACCCATTGAATAGAGTTGGGTGTGTTCCGTAGGAAGGAGTTAAAGGAAACAGACATTTCATTAAGCAAAACTGATTCCAGTACGCATTTAATCCAGAGATAGGGCAATGGTGTTCCTTTAATGTCCAACATCTGATGACAATATCACTGTCAGAGATATATCATTCCTAGTCCTATATTTTCTCTTTTCGGTAATGTCTAACCTCTTTGTATTTCAGGTAAACCCAGAAAGCTGGGAAGCCGGGAAGATGCCGCTTGTTCCGTATTGACAGGATGAAAGGTTACCATGGAGAAGGCAGTAAATCACAGCCTCCATGTCACTGTATGCCAGAAACCCGAGAAAGAGCACTGGATTTCACTCATCACGGCCCAGACTTCCGCAAATCCTACCCACGCAGCGCATCAGAGTCTTGTTCCCTTGATCTGCACTATTGCCCTTCTCGGAGTGCCGGTGTGACCCCAGATTACCCTGGTGGTTTCGTGAGCATGCCAGAACCCCGGTCCTCCAGTGGTGGTACTTACCCCAGAATGCACCACAATCCCCAGCAGTACGACTCTTGTGATGAATGTATGGCCGCCATTGCTCATACCTCCAGCAAGATCAACCGCCTACCCCCCACCTTGCTGGATCAATTTGAGAAGCAGTTGCCTTTGCACCACGACGGCTTCCATACCCTCCAATATCAACGGACCAGCACCACAGAGCAGCGCAGTGAGAGCCCAAGCCGCATTCGCCACCTTGTGCATTCAGTGCAAAAGCTCTTTGCCAAATCCCACTCCCTAGAGACACCCTCGAAACGTGAATACAATGGCACCAGGTATGAGGGGCGTGGAGGGGATGGCTACCAGCACTCCCAGCCTCGACATAGCAAAAGGAGCAAAAGCAAAGATCGTAAGTCAGAAACCAAGCACCGTTCAAAGATGGCAGGGTGGTGGAGCTCCGATGACAACCTTGACAGCGACAGCAGCTTTCTGGTGTCAGCTCGTCATGCCATGGAGCACGGAGCTCCCTTTGGAGTGGACACTCCTGAAAGTGCCTTCAGAGACTTAACCTTGAAGAGTCTAAAAGGAGGAGGTGGAGAGGGAAAATGTCTTGCCTGTGCTGGGATGTCCATGTCCCTGGATGGACAGACACTGAAAAGAAGCACGTGGCACACAATGACAGTCAGCCAGGCAAGGGAGGCCTATCCTAGCTCAGGGGGCCATCACCAGGACAAGATGATGATGCTTCAGGAGGCTAAAGGGAAAGAAAGAGGGTATCATTACTTACAGGTATTTACATATAGTTCATTATACAAGCAGTGTTTTTATCAATGTAAGTGATGTTTGTATCAGACTTATTTGAAGATTTGTTCCTATTAAGTACACCAAGTAAGCGGTTTAGTTCTTGCTTAGTATTTGGCTAAATATTTTGATATTTCAAAAGAGAATGGGAAAAAGTAGAGAAATATAACTAGAAGTAGGTCCCTAATGTCAAACCTATACAAAAAAAAAGAAAACCGTGTAATTTAAGTGGCCCACTACAGTTTATTAAATAATAACCCCATATAATGGTGTTTTTCATTGGTGTTGCCAAGGGAGCTAAAGCAATGGGTGTTTTGTCCATCAGACACAAAAGGAGACTACGGCTATGCCTGGCACATTCTCCTTCAGCCCTCTTTCAGCTAGCTTAACAGTCTTCCTATCTGATTTTCAAATTATCTTTTCCTGGAGTACCGCACTGGCTCACTGTTCTTGGCTCAACTCCCTGTAACATGCAGTGCTGCTTGTGGTGTGTTCCAATTCATCCCAAACATGTTTAGTGGGGTCTTCCTCACCAAACTCTGCAAATCATATCTTTATGGATCTTGTTTTATGCACTGAGGCACAGTCACACAGGAGAACCATCCATTTCCAACAAAATGTAAAAAAAAAGCCTGAGCAGGTCCTAAAATTAGTGCTATATCTTCACAAAAATCCTTGCATGGAAAGAATTGAAATACTGGCATTTTAAATGTCCATGGGGTGTCGAGTTTTTTTTATAATTTTGTATGACAAGGATATCCCAAAAATAGGACACGAACGCAGACTGACCAGATGTTGAAATTCCAAAGGAAGGAGCTGCAATTCATACCTGAAGAAAAATGTGTGTGAAAACAAATCCACAAAATAATTACTACCACAAAGGCAGTTGATAAAATTAGTGCATTGAAAGAGTTAAAATGCTAGCATTTGAAATAACCTTGGGGTGTCTAAATTTCAAGCATATATGGTTTTATGTGGGTAAATTGAATTAGCCGGCTTCAAAGACATCCCAAATAGGACATGGGGGCAGTATGACCATATTAAAAAAAATGGTTTTGGAATAGCAAAATGCTGATCGTACATATTGCCCTGTAAGATGCTAAAAACATTTGGGTATTTCTAAACTCAGGACAAATTGTAGAATCGATTTAGCAGTTTTTTCATTAGCTTTTGTAGATGAGGAAAAGATTTTTCAAGTAAAAGTCCCTTTTTCTCATTTTTCACCATGATTTATACTTTTTTATAGTAAATAATATGAACGATCAAATAATGGTATCTAAAGAAAGCGCTTCTTGTCCTGAAAAAATATATAATTTGTGAGGGTACAGTAAATGGGGTGAGCAGTGGGGTGATGGTAGGTGTGTAGGAGGGGGTTGCAAAGAAGAGAGGTTTTTATCTAATAGTTTCGCAGTTATAATTCGGTTATGGAAGGACAGAGAAAGGAGGCAGAAAAAGGTGTCATGTATTATAAGAAAGGGAATATATAAGAGTGGAGAAGAAGAGTTGTTTAGTGAGAGAGAGGGCAGAGTTGTAAGAACAAAGGGTGAATTTGTAGTGAGTAAAGTAATAGATGGATTTGGATTTTCTGATGTGGATTCTATTGAGGAAACAAAGCATGACTGCCAGATTGCTTCCACAGCTAATCTTTGTTGATTCCTTTGTAGTAATAAGGGCTTATTTTACATCTGTTCCTTACAAACACATTTATGAGTTCTTTTAGGTGCAGAATGAATTCTACATATTTAACTTGCATAACCTGGCACATCAGAGAACAATCAGACTATCCCAACATAATCTTCTTCAATGAACATTTGACAATAGTTGCAAAGTATGATTTAAACGATCTAACCTTTCAAATATCTGTACAATATCTCTGACATTCCCATACTTGGGACAGGCAAGTCAACTATTTTTTCATATATGTTAATACAACTATAGAGAAACCCTACACTTGTGAGACCAGTTAACAGGAGCTGTTAAAACAAGGCTGCATTTACAGTTAAATCCAATATAGATAAAAGTCATCACAAATATGGCACCAAGATTAATAATGTACATAGTAAGCCTTAGTTTTAGAAAATTATTACAATTTGAGGGTAATTAGTTTTCTTTGTAATGGTTGAAATTGGGGCAACTTAGCATGTTTTCTGGAATTCAACAATTACCTTGTTATTCCTCAGTCTCTTAAACCAGGGCTCGACAAATCGCCTAGGTGTTTGTCAGCCTCTTACATCCAGAAAAAAATTCCCCCACGTAACCAGACACAGCCACTCCGAGCCCGCCCCCGAGCCTGAGTGATCCTGTAGGCTGAAAACGCAGTTGCAGGAAAACCAGCAATCGTGTTTTCAGCTGCTACAGGCAGGCTTCAGGGAAGGGGGTTGTGTGTTGAATTGGGTCCCAAACAAGGTGTGTGGGAGCTGACCCCAACAAGAACCTCCAAGCCATTTCTCCTACCCATTGCCCTGATCGCTTCCATGAATGGTTCAGTGCAGCAGTTAACGGGGTTGGGTCCTTCAATGCCACAATTGTGTATGACACATTTGTGGCATTGCAGGGGTTAACATTTGTCCCCACAAGCTTGTGGGGACTAAATATCAGTCAATGCTGTGCTCCAATGGAACATCAGCATCGAAAGAGTTAAAAAAAAATAATTAACTGTTAGTTTTAAAAAAATCCTGGCTCCTAACTTTTTTACCTGGCGCCTAGATTCACAACAAATTTGTCAAGCCCTGTCTTAAACGCATACATAAAATTAGTAGACCTGAAGTCTCCAGGTAGACTCTGTAAGGAACTGGGTCCATGCTGATGACTGAAACATAAAATCAGTAGACCTGAAGTCTCCAGGTAGACTCTGTAAGGAACTGGGTCCATCCTGATGACTGAAAGGACCCAGCGCGCCCAAAGATGGAGTTCAGGAGTCATTGAGCGGTAGCGGAGATGGACAGGGCCTGATGCAGGGTGACTGCACTCCCCTGGGTGTTGAGTATCTAGGGTTGTGCAGCCAAACACCAGCACCCTGGAACAGGCATGATACATAGCACAAGACTCATGCGCGGGATGCTGCAGGCTGGGAGTGTGGAAGCTAAGCAGAGATTATAGCAGAAACATAACAAGCAAGGGATAGGGAGACCAGGCAAGAAACATAACAGACAAGATATACATAATACAGGGCACAACAGGGAACAAGACAGGATACCCCACTACCGGGAGTTACATACAGGACAGGCTGGCACACATAAATACAGGAACTAGCCTAGGACTGTTTGATAACTATTGGGGATTCCATCACATCTTATGGCCATAGTATGCTTAGCCCACCACTACGCCAAAGTACTCCAATGACGGTGGGTCCTAATACTAATCCCAAACCAAATATGAAATCCAAACACATAGCACTAAGACAAACAGAACACATGAGAGGGGCACACCTTATAAAGGAAACAAAGCTGAAGCAAAGATCTGAAGCAGAAGCAAGGAATGGAAGATCAGAACAGCGCAAAAGGAAATCCAGGAATGGATTGAAGCAAAACAGGGAAACTGAAACAAGAGTGAGATATGCAGCTCCACAGCCTGGGTAGGATCATGACAGACTCCAGATCTTAATGTCACACATGTCACTATTGTGTCTATTCACTGTGAAGTCCAGTGGTCTGTTAAGTTAAGGCTTAACTGGACTGACCAGATTCAACTTAGGTCGCGTACACTTGTATGCTAACACACCCACAGCAACTCATATTCAATATTATTTGCTAAAGTTGCTTCCATGTGCATGTGTGTTGAATGTCAACCTCTGTAATTGTGTATAAACTGATCCCAATTTAAACAAGATATAGTCAATCTCCCCATTACTAGGCACTAGAGATGCACCAACATATTTGTGGCCAAAATATATCTTCCGAAAAGGACAATATCTACAAATATGTGTGTGCGGGGGAATGGCCGAAAATAATCATCCACATGGGCCCTGCTGCTTGCCTGTGCGTTGCTTACGAGCAACGTTTCTTGTACCACCCAGGGGAAGCAGGAACCCAGCGGAGTCACGTGAATGCACATCATATGACCCTGCTCTGTTCCTGCTTCCCCTGGACGGCACAAGAGAAGTTGTTCGTACAGAGTGCGAGCAACACAGAGGGAAGCAGTGGGGCCCCTGCAGAAATCTGCGAGTGAGATATCTGCAGTTCAGGTAAGGGGGTGGGAAGGGTGTATAAACGAGTATGCATGATTGTGGGAATGAATGAGTATTTGTGAATGATTAGTATCTGTGAATGAGGGAATGAATGAGTATCTGTGAATGATTAGTATATGTGAATGAATGAGTATATGAATTTGTGAATGAGTAAATTAATGAGTGTGTGATAGCATAGATGTGTAAGTGTGTGGGGGGAGCATGGCATAGGGAGGCTGTAGGTGATGTGGAGACCGCTGTCACAAGGCTAACAGGCTATTATTTTCGCGTTAAGTTTAGCCGGGTCACAGAGCGCTTTTGTGTCCAGTTCCTGATACCGTGACCCGGTAATATTTTATAAGACGTTTTATTGTGTATTCGGCCCAGAGACTGAATGTGACTGCAGCTCCAGCCTTCAAAGAGACAATCCTGTAATCTGGCTGGGGCTCTTAATCAGCCAGCACAGCCCTGTCTGCCCAGACGGCACCCGCACTACAGGGAGGATAACACAGGTGGGGGAACCCATTGTATTCCTTAATCCCCTCACCTGATACATCCCCTGTATACTGATGGGATTTGTGATGGGATGTGGCTGATGAGATTGGGGGCTGGGTTTTCTGTTCATTGAATTAAGGATCTATATAAGTTTGGTGTGTTTTGCTACGAATGGTGGTCTGGCTGATCCGTGGATAGCTGAGTGCTATCCGTATGAGGGACTGATTGGTGACCCTGTAACATTGGTGGCAGCGGTGTGATGAATCCCACAATTTGGGTGAAGTTCAAACCATCAGCCTAAGACAGGAGAGTTCTTTTTGTTTTGCTACAAATGGTGGTCTGACTGATCCGTGGATAACAGGAGCTATCCATACGAGGGACTGACTGGTGATTCCTCAGACCTCAAACAGGGGTACCCAGCCTTGGGTACGGTGACCCTGTTACAAGCCCATACTGCAGGCAGCATCAATACACAAGGGGGGCAGTTAGCCAGGTTTCCGCATGTATTGGCTGTTTGTGCATGATAGAAGTGTGACTGCTAAATTAAATATATATGATTGATAACATCAACCCAGATTCCAGTATGTACTGTCTGACTTGGCATTGCTGTTAACAATTTTATATATATATATTATATATATATATAATAATATATATATAGTTACTTTTTTGTTTGTCCAATTGTGCTGTGTTAACCATACTTTAATTTAAAGTAAGTAACACACCAAAATTGGACAGAAAAATTCAATAACAATATTAATATATTACCTTCCGGTGCTCCACCAGAGAAGCCCTGGCGGCTTCAGCGGAGGTTGTCTACACGCATTGCACAGATATGTACCAGCTGCAGCTGGCAGTCAGTGGATGTCTGGGTAATGACCTTCCAGTACTCAGTAATAAAAGCCCCGGCAGAAGTTCCGGGTAGCAGCACAGGTGTCCACCAGCTGCCCCCAGCTGGTGTGGTAAATGGGGGGGGGTAGAAGGCATATCAGGGAGGCAGAGTGGCATATACGGGGTATAAGGCACTTACACACCTACCTGGTCACTCTGCTCATCTGGTTACCCTTACCTTACCTCTTGTGACCTTTATCTCTCATTGTCGTATACAAGAACTAGTCTCGCTTTATCTTTCAAAAAATCTCTTAAGATCTTTTTCCACTTCAGGGAAACCTATTAAATGACATATTAAAAGGACAGTTGAGTACTTTAATATAGATTATTGAATAGAAAATAATACAAAAAAGCTCTAGCCCTGCATCTGCAGTTGCCCTACTCCGTGCTCTCTTTATCGAGATCAATGGGAGAACATTCCTTGCATATGCACAGGGGTCTGAAAAGCTATCATATACACTTCAGTTGGATTGTCCCTTTAACACTCCACCCACCTAATCTACCGTACCTTTCCTAGACCCACTTCTGCCCTCAAGGGTTTCCCATCATATGATTTCTTCAGTTATTCTGTACATAATATTGTGTTAATTAATGTTTACATTAGGATACACCTGTGTGGCTGATTCACCAAAAACATTTGCATTTTTACCTCCTGTGTCATATATTTCTGCCCCCTCTAGATTGTAATGCACTACTTGTTATGGCCTGTTTAACCATTTTACAGCTCTGCAAAATATGATGGTGCTATATAAATCAGTAAATACCATATTGGCTCGATTATAGGCCGCACCCAATTATAGGCCGCACCCTAAAATTTAGGTGCTTTTTTAAATAAAAATTTAGAGTCTTAGAAAAAAAACAACAACTTAGTGGAATAGATATGCTGCCACGCTGCCGGCAGTGGAGGTTGTTTATGTGCATCGCCGCAGCCGGGAGGCTGTCTCAGCATATTAGAGAGTAGGATGCAGGTCCCCTGCAGCGCTGCAGGGGATCTGTATCCTAACCCTGCTGTCTGCCCGGCGCCCGGGAAACTGCATGTCCAGGGCGTCGGGTTATACGAAATGCACATTCCTGCGCTAAACCCCGATTATAGACCGCACCCCCACTTTAAAGACGTAAAGTGGGGGGGGGGAGTGCGGCCTACGGTAAAATTTATCTTCTTCTTCTTTTAAATATTTCCCTTAAGCTTACAGCTTTGCCAACCCCATAAAAACACCACAACAACCCATATATAACATCTCTTCTCATAACACCTACCAAAGTCTCTCTATTCAATGTGCTCATTGTAACTACTCCCTTTTCTCGTGTCCTCTACAATTTTTGTGCTATCATTGAAGCTTAGCTCTCATCTTTGTATACTTCCTTTTCATCAATGGTGGCCTACACTTCAGTCACACCACTAGACCTGGAGACAGGGAGAGAGTGTTGGTATCCTTCTCTCTTCCTTTTGGAACCTTCAGTGTATTCCACCATTTATTTGAAGTTCACCCTCACACTTCTCCACTAGCTATGTGTGTGGTGGGTATTTACCAACCTCCTGCACCTATACCCCAAATTATCACTTTGCTATATGGCTTGTTCCATTTCTATTTTGTACATCCTACACTAGTTCTGAATAATTTAACCAAACCCATCAAGAACCCATTTGGCCCTGCTACCTCTAAACTGCTGTCCCTTGTCTTGTTCTGTGATTGCCATCAAATTGGCCTTTTCTTCACCAACCTCTGTGCTGCCTTCCAACTCTTCTTTCTTTGTCTGACCATAGTCTGCTAACCTGCAACCTTATTATACCTCCCACCCCTCCTCCACCTAATTGACTTCTACAAACTTATAGAAATTATAGAAGCATCTATGACCTATGCCCACTACAACTTGCTAGCACAATTCTGTCTGTGCTTTCCAACATCTCTACCATTAAAATATCACATTTTCTTACTGTGTTCCTCCATTGTGCTCCCAATTTGCCACCATGCCACATTAGCGTTGGGTTATGTAAAGTGGACAGGTCGCCATACTTCTGACTCTGCCCACTTCCAGGACAGGTCCCATACACTTCTGGGGCTTGTCCCATCTCTCCCACACCAAAAAAGGTGTCCCAATTTAGACACTTGAAATGTTGGGTATAGTTTACACTTTTTTATGTATACTATTATCATAGATTATTTTTGAGGGAGTCATTTTTCAGGAATGTTTTATTTAACTGTCTGAATTGCAGTGAGCTCCACACATTAACAGACGCGCGCACACATATATATATATATATATATATATTATATTATATACTGTATATTATTCAGACATTTGTGTGACTACTTGGCAAGCAGAAAATAAATATGTATATTATTCATTAAAAGTGTGAAGTATTAGGAGAATCATGATGCCAAAATTATACGGCTGACACCAGGTGCCACTCCTGTCAGCTAAGAACAGGAAACTGAGGCTGCCATTCACACAGGCTCACCAAAAGTGGACAATGGAAGACTGGAAGAAAGACTGGTCTGATGAGACTTGATTTTAACGGCGGCGTTCAGATGGCAGGGTCAGACTTCCGTGTAAACAACATGATCCATCCTGCAAAGATGTCATGGGGCAAAAATTACAAAAAAGTCCTATGCGCTATTTATTAATACCTACAAATACAGGGTTTGTATATCCTATTCAGTTGATCTATACTTGCAAAGCTGTGTTCCCATGTGTTTTTATATGATTTTTATCTGAACTACATGAGCACTGGCATCTCCAGCTTTAGTATTTAGGGGGAGCATGGGGGGTCAGGGACCAAAGAGGGGGGGCAATTATAAAACGCTACATATACACTATATATATATCTATATATATACCCATTAGACAACCATTTTTAACTACATAATATGTACTTATCTCTTTGAAGGAAAGACCTTGATTGAAATATGATTTCAAAATAACAGCTGAACAGGCAGTTATTTTTCAATTTTTAATATTAAACCCTGCTGCCAATATACAGCAGTACAGTCTTCTGACTGCACTGTGACATTGAGAGGTCTTCTCCCCCATAATCATCCCCAAAGTCCCTTTGTCCCCTCATTCACTAAACCATACCTCTCTTCTACTTCATGTAATTCAGGTATAGATCAAATAAACAACTGAATAAGACATAAAAACCCTGTATTTGCAGGTATACATAAATAATGTATGGAAACATAGCATTGCAGGTATAAATCAACAGAACACAGAAACCTAGCATTGCAGGTATAGATCAACTGGAAATCACATGTAAACTCAGCACTAAATGTATAGATCAAATAAACAACACATGGAAACAGCATCACAGGCCAGGATCAACTGAATAAGACATACAAATCCTGTATTTGTAGGTAAACATAAATAATGTATGGAAACATAGCATAGCAGATAAAGATTAAATGAATAACACAAAAACCCAGCTTTGCAGAGTGAGAGGTGCCGAGTGGTTGCTGAAAATGTATTCTTGAGCAAACGCTCGGTGCCTCTCTCCTCCAGTGCCCCCTCTGGACCCCCCTGCCAAAGCCACTGTACATGAGAGAGGAAAAAAGAGGTTTGGTACCATGAAGGTGGGGACAAAGGGACTCTGGGCGTGATGACGGGTAGAAGGGGAACTGTGTTCTGTTCCCAGTCCTACCCACTTTACAAACTATATCTAAACAAAGGTAGATAATAGGATTTTACAAAAATGGAGGTACTCTATTTAGGAATAGGTATAGCATTACCGACGGATATTCATTAAAAACTTCAAAACTTATCAAACCATTCACCTGGTTAAGAATCATTGCTTTTTCCAAACTATTATACACCCTCAAATGGGAATGGGATGTGGGTGATGGGGAGGCACAGCTGTGGTCTTTTTTGTAATATTATTTAACCCCACCACGGCATAGTAATGGTGATATTAATGGGGTATATAGCCCCCCCCCCCCGAATTTATTCATTAACCTCCCACCCCAATGATTCAATTTAACCCCTTTCCGGACTTGGCGTTTTTTTATAATATTTAAATTCCTTGTTGCGGTGATTTCGCTGCAAACATCACGTGCACGGAATTGAGGGGGGGGGGCTGCTACTGATTTCTGGGTACACCCAGCGGTCAGTAGCAGCCGCCCCTCGCGATCCCAGCGTTCAAAGCGACGCTGGATCGCGTAAAAACAGTGACGTACCTGGTACGTCCCGGTCTGCCGGTGACCCGTGACCCGGAAGTACCAGGTACGTCCCGGTCTTTAAAGGGTTAAAAAAAAAACCGTTTTGCCTTTATTCATTTTTATTTAATTGTATGTAGCGGGAGGGAAGAACTTTGTGAGTTACAGATCATGTATATTTATTTGATTACAAATTCTTAGATTAAGCTACCAACTGGTAGGAGTGACTTTAGCTGACTTCTACACTTTTTACATAAATATCTTTTTGAAAGTTTAATATGGTTTTCTCTTCAGTACAACGAGCCCTGCTATCTCTGTGCCATGGTATATATGCAATAGAATATTGTTATATAAAAGTAGTATAAATGTGTATTTGCCTTCCCTTAAGCAATGAAACCATTCATTTTCAGAGATGTGTGATAATGTGTTGAATGCTGTGTACTTGTGTAAAAGCCTAGCTGTATTAAGTGCTTTATTGTTCAGGAGGCAGCTATGCGTACGTCCCTGGAATCAATGTTAGCCAGTAAATACTGCTCCACTGCAAAGCTTACTCTTAAAATGCATTGGCCTGGCTTATACTCCATGAGAAATAAATACCCCGTTTCTTTTAATGTTATTGGGTTGTGCCTTTGTTTTCAGGTACTAATGAAAAATGATTCTTACCATACAGAATGAAGAAATTGGAGTGTCCATTCTGAAGAATATTCCTCTGAATGCATGCTTTATATCTTACTGGGCACTGCTGTCTGCCAGGGAACATGGTCGGCAGTGCTATATAGCCCACAGAAAAGCATGATAATTTAAAAGCATATGCTTTTATTAGAGGAAACATTATATTCACCGATGGAGACATGTTTATTATTATGATTTCCTTTATTATGTTCCTAGAAGTACTGCAATCTTTCACTTGCTGATACATAACAATATCTTTTTCCTTTTTACAGGTACCATCAGATGAATGGGGTCCATACCAAGCACCAGGCAAGGAAGGCGAAATACCCTGCAGGAGGATGAGAAGCGGCAGCTATATTAAAGCCATGGGAGATGATGACAGTGGGGACTCAGACACCAGCACCAAAATGTCACCCAAGGGTGCCACGCGTAGGGAGAGATATCGCAGATCTTCAAGTGTCGACCATCCCAGAACCAAGTAGGATAACAAAAAAAAAATTGTTCCCACATCTTCTCATTCTGTTTGTCTGTCATGTTGTCTTTTTTAGTGAAAGATTACATTATGCTAGTGACACGATATAGATGTGTCCGGTGAGAGTCTTGCTCTGCAGCAAAAGGCACCCCTTATGTAGGAACCAGCTACATGTTTTACATGAGCTTCAAACACTAGATATTGGACAAGGAGCTTGTTAGTTTGGCCTTGCTCTTTGTAGAGTAAAAAAAGCAGGGAATGGTATGCCTAGAGAGAGACTTGTGTAGACGCGATATAAATTTTAACAGATATAGGTATACATTTTCTTGTCGATTACACTTTTTGCTTACCAGTGGCTACCCAGCAATACAATTTGCAATATTTATTTATAGAAAAGAAACATGTCAAATAATAAATTATGTGTCTGGTAAAGCCTTTAAATGATGTAAGGGTATTAAGTTGTAAACTATTTTAGGAATCTCATAAAATGTTTCAGGATCCTATTTACCTTTTACAATTTATGCTTGCTGTATATAAATACAGGTATAGAAATTTGATAATTGCAAATAGAAAAGACCTGGTAATCACCATTATTTCTATGCGTACATTAGTTACCGTTTGGCTTATTCGCCTATGAACACACCTGTTTCACATGTCTCAGCTGTTTATTGTGCTTCTAATTCTGCCCACACCAGCAATCCACTTCCTAACGTATCCTGCTGTCACCCCACCCTCTAAATGATGACCCTTCCATCTGGTTTTAGCTCTGCCCCTGCCTGTTGGGGATTGATCTGATAAAGAGACATGGGAAGTTTGCAGATATTTCAATGAGTGAAAGAAAATCCCAAATAAGTGCAGTTCTTTAGCAACATGGGAGTGATAATAGTACATTTTATGGTCATGTAGCTTATATTTATACAGAGTGTAGCATTTAAACTAGTTTACCAGTTTTTCAAATGTTTTTAGTAAAATGCTTATTTCTCAGTTTTATCCTCCTGCCTCTTACTCATTATGTATGTTCTAAAAAAATATAACTAAAAGTAAGTGGGCACCTGACTATCACATCTATATGGGCTTGTTGGACATCCCATTCCCAAACTATGGGTATTAATATGAAATCCCCCTCCTCATTTTGCAGCTATACCAAGCTCCACACATCTGGAAGGCCTTCCACAAGATTTTGGAGTGTGTGGGAATGTGCCCATTCAGCCAAAAGTGCAGTCAGGCAATGATATAGGATGAGGAGGCCTGGCTCACAATCTGTGTTCTAATTCATCCCACAGTTGTTCAGTGGGGTTGAGATCAGGGCTCCCTCCAGGCCACACGAGTTTCTGCTCACCAAAGTTGTCAAACTATGCCTTTATGGACCGTGCTTTCTGGACAGTGGCTGGTACAGGAAAGTCTTCCCCAAAACTGGGAAGCATACAATGGTCTAAAATATCTTTGTATGCTGTAGCATTAACATTACCCTTCACTGTAAATAAGAGGCCTAGCCCTCGGCTCGACAAATCCCAGACGCCAGGTCGCCATGTCGACTGAGTATTTTGTCCTGGCGTCTAGGTCAGGGGCATCCAACGGGTGGCCCGCGGGCCAAATGGAGCCGGCTGGAGTTCAATGTGCGGCCCGCGGTCGGTGATAGAAGCCCCGTTGGAAGTGCCGGCAGCAGCGGAGGTTACCAGACAGGAGGATCCAGGTCCCCTGCAGCTCTGCGGGGGATCTGGATCTTAGACTTAGTCAGACCTCTATTTGAGGTCTTATTAGAAGACGACCTCGATTATAAGAGGAGGTGCATTTTTCAGAGCATTCGCTCAGAAAAAACATTGTCTTATAATAGAGCAAATACGGTAATTAGGAGGACTATCCACATACTTTTGGTCACATAGTGTATCTAATCACTGCCTGGCACAGAAATTCTGAAAATGGGCCATTAATTGAAGTGTAGAGAGGGTGCACTTTTTTTGTAGATTTAGCTAGGGTCATGGTTAGAGGACACAGCCAGGGATAGGCAAAGTGTCCGTGTGAAGGTCCATAGAATCCTTAACTCCAAATCTACCTCCCCTCAGGTATGGGGGGACAGGGTGTAATTTACATTACAATAAACAATGGGAGCGATGGAGCCTATCCTCCAACCCACTCATACATTCTGTGACCCCCATCCTATGAGCTGCCATCAAACACAGGTGCATGGAGGACCTTATCACCCCTATTCAAAAGGACTTGCAGCTTAATGAATAGACCTCATTCTGCTTTTGTCCTTTATATGAACCACCTACTAGTTCATGCTCCAGTTATATTAGTAGCAGATATTTAGAAGTTGTAAAAAGGTTTGCTATTAAGGAGGGGTGAGTCTATTACATGCCAGGGATAAAAACTGTCACATGGTGTATTAAAAATGTCAACACAACATACAGGTAGTTTTAAAGTTCTACTGAATAACTACGTTTTGTATAGTCCCTTAACATACCTATATTCGGGAACTGGCCAAGGATACATTGTCAACAGGGTGACCTTAATCTTGGTTTATTATTCATTATTTAATATTATTAAACTGGCCCCAACAGCTCCGTTTTCTTTCTTGATTACCACACTCTTCATTCTAGTTTGTTTTTTTTAACTCAAAGAGTATTTTTTGGCGGTTACGTTAAAAACATTTCAGTAGCTATAGATGAACACCTACAACAGAATCTATCATAACATAGCTCATTTTATTTTTTTGAGTTGCTCTATGCTAACCTATCCTTATAGCCCTATCTTGGATAATTTATTGTAGTGCCAATTTATATAGTACTCGTAAAATATTTCACTAAAGGTCAAGTAAAGCATGTTGGCAGCTGAGACAAGTCTGAGGTACAAAACTCACACAAGTGTCCATAATGTCAAGTACGCATATTTATTACAGCCATTTCAACAGTATTCTCAACAGAAACTTGGCTTGCTGCATAGTCAAGTCGAGGCAAGATGAAAAACACTGAGGGTTTATTAATCTGCATCTTGCTTGTGAGCCATAAATGTGAAAATGTCACCTCATGTCCTCAAGGTGGGGACAAGATGAGGAAAAATAATAAATAAATGTAACACACACTTCAGAAAAAATATTTTATCCCCTGCTGATTTTGTATGTTTGTCCACTGACAAAGACATGATCCGTCTATCATTTTAATGGTAGGTTTATTTGAACAGTGAGAGACAGAATAACAACAAATCCAGAATAACACATTTCAAATAAGTTATACATTTATTTGCATTTTACTCAGTGAAATAAGTACATGACTCAGTACTTGGTGGCAAAACCTTTGTTGGCAATCACAATGGTCAGACGTTTCTTGTAGTTGGCCAAGAGGTTTGCACACATCTCAGGAGGGATTTTGTCCCACTCCTCTTTGCAGATCCTCTCCAAGTCATTAAGGTTTCGAGGCTGACGTTTGGCAACTCCAACCTTCAGCTCCCTCCACAGATTTTCTACGGGATTAAGGTCTGGAGACTGGCTGGGCCACTCCAGGACCTTAATGTGCTTCTTCTTGAGCCACTCCTTTGTTTCTTTGGCCGTGTGTTTTGGGTCATTGTCATACCACTCCTATGTGCGATTATGAGTTCCTGATCATTAACTGCCTCGCAATCAGCTTGGCTCCCTTCTTGTAATGGAGGGACAGTAATTACCAGCACTCAGCGTAGGATAATAATCAAATAGCCAAAGGAGGGTTATATGTGGATATTCCAAGACATTTTTTTGCCCCTATTCATCTTATTCTTTACCTTGATCATTTCATGTATGTGCTAAAACAGGGGTAGACACATTTGGTTTGGATAAAGGAGCCACCCAAAAAGCTTTTTTTTCTTGCCAAATCATGTTGTTATATTCCTGGTGCCCAGGGTTTGTCGAGCCTTGCCATACACTAACACCTTACAGTAACGCACACATGCTAACATTCTACGCTCATGTACATACATGCTAACATGCTAGACTTATACACACACTAACACTATATGCTGACATACAGACTCTGCTAATGCCATACTGTGACATAAACAACTATATACACTAGCATCTTATACAGACATACACACTGGCTAACACTGTACATATATTAAAATTACACTCTATACATAATATACATATACACACTGACTTGGACACTACAGTATACATACACTGTATGTATATATATATATATATATATATATACACAGACTCTGACGCAGACTGACTCCAGCACTATACATATACACACTGACTCTGACACTATAGTTCACACACACTCACATGCACTTCTCCCCACTCTCCCTTCTCACCACGTGGAGACCAGCCACACCACTGCCTACCTTCTGCCATCTGGCACCCTACGCCCTAAGGAGCGTGGTGAGACGAGTGCCATGCATTTCGTGACCCTGATGGGAGCCCTGGATTCATGATGGCAACCCTGCAAAACCCTGCAGGTTTTTCGAGCCTTGTGTTAGTAAAATTATAATGCATATCAATAAAAAAAACATAATGTAATATTGATACCTAAAGTAAATATGACTCGACTGTTTAACAATCTTGTCAAGGCTCTACACTAAAAATTGTGCATGTGGATAAAGCCAGAAACTAAGATTGCTGCAAGCAGCCATGTAACTTTCTTAGTAAAGTGCAGCTAAGGGATAATGCATTTTATATACACCATGTCCTGTTTCTATGCACATTATTGTGATTTCTAAGGATGTAACATTGTGATACAATCATACCCACAAAATCTTCCGAACTTTTGTTAAATAGGGGCATCAGGGGAGGAAAGAGGGATAAAGGAATTTGGGTCTAAAATAGGGGCTGTCCCTTTTAAAGAGGAACACTTGGGAGATATGATGTGTTTTCATTCATGATCAAATACAACATGTGTTATTTTAAACCATTGGAAAGTTTGGAAAATATTATTTGTGATCTTTGTTTGCCTTTGTTAGCTCCCTCTTTTCCTCACTTTTTATTAGGTTTCCTTGTAAGCGATATTCTGACTCATGTCTCTGTAACTGTCCCAGCTGCTGCACGCCACCCAAAATCCATCCAAAGGGACACGGCTATGGCCTCTCCATATTGGGTCAGGTAAGTACTGGAATTACTTGTTTTCATATGCAGTAATGCTTGGAGAATGAAGGAATGCTGTCGTATGCATGTCCTCCGACATTTTGTTTGCACTCCCTGCATTTTAAGATGCCTGTTTGCTTGACTCATAAATGCATCAGAACATTATATACTGACTGAGATATAGAATTTGTTTAAGCTTATTTTTGTTTCAAGATGTCTAAGGTACCATCTTAGCAGTTCAGTGTCAGTACTGTTGGTATAGAGCAGGGGTGGCCAAATTTGCTTAACCCAAGTGCCACATACTTCAGATGTTTGAGAGGCGCAAGGCATGCGTATTTGGTTACAATTTTTTTATATAAATTATAAATACATGTACGCGATATGTATTTTTTATGTAGTAGACAAATACATATCAAATATTTTTAAAAATTATTTACTGTTAGTAAAAGTCTTGTGAGTAACCATTTGAATATTCCATTATTTCAAAATTATAGAAATGCATGTGGTATTTTCTAATCCAAATTAGATTAGCACATTTGGATTTGTATGAATTTTAACAAAATCTGCTTTTGATTTTGTTATTTGGCTTGAATGTCCAGAAACGAAGAGAAACCCCAACAAAACAAACAAAAAGGAACAAGAGGGCTTTGAGCTTTCATTTGCATTTTGTTGGTTTTTCACTCACTCACTCCTACTCTCTCAGGCTCACACTCTTATTCTCACTCACTATGTATCACACGCTCACTCATTGTCTCTAACTTTTACTCATGCTCTCTCACACTCACACTCTTATGCTTTCTCATACTTTCATTCACTCTTACACTATCTGACTGATGCTCCCTCACACTTGTGCTCACCCTTCTTCATTCTCTTACTCACACTATCTCATGCTCTCCCAATGTTCCCCTACCGTCTGTGCTGATTGCTTCTCCTGTCTACTTCCATGCAGCTCTGCTTCTTTTCTTGCCTCTTCTTCTGTCTTCTTTCTTCGTCCACTTCCAGTATCAGCTCAAATGACCAGGCATTCTTGAACATTTCCTCAGAAGAGCTAAGTCTCTGTGCACATACTCTCCACCGATTGGAGGAGAGGCTGTCCGCGTTGGTCTGAAAGTACTCTAATAAGCCAGAATAATGCATACAGATTTGCAGAGAAGGAATGCTCAAATGAACTAATCATATAACTGATTGCGGTTGCCTGTGGGCAAAAGTAGCACCCACCAGGTGAAGCTCCCAAAGTGCCTTGCTCATACATGCTCTCCATCCTCCATATTGTAATCTGAATCAGAGAAGTATCCAAGGCAGGTCGTCTCTTTCATGCTCCTTAAAGCAGGATAAAAGGGCAGCGCTAGCCGCAAATTGCGATGGAATAGAAATATTCCTTTGGTTTCATGGTGCTTGCATTGGTTTTGGAACTGTCCTATACAAATGCTCTTTATAAATAAAACCAACATTGTTTTGTACCCACTACACATTATTGAACATTGTGTGATGCTACTTTACCAATATACAAAAATTTACATCTTTTTCAACAAGTTTTCTTCTAACTTCCAAACATAATTTCCCTAAAACATGTTAAAAGCTCCTGCAATATTAACTTTTATTTACCCTAATTAAGTTTTGCTCAATAACAACTTGGCTAAACTCCATGGAATAGTATGTTACTGTAGAATGGTACTATGTTGCTGTAACATTTTTTTCTATTATGCATGGTTAATATTGAATGCCAAAAGTACATAGTGATAGCAGCAATGTGATCCAAGAATAAAAAGCAAAAATCTAATTTATCGAAACCAGTAACTGAATTGAACCCTAGTCTTACAGTTCATTTTATAAACTTAATAACATCAGTGTTTATGTCTGTGAAGCACCCTTTAAAGCCACTTACCAGATAGCAATAGTGAGCCCACAAATTCTGTGTGTGGTATTTTCTTCAAATGTGAAGCACATTAATAATCTCCATAATTGAAAGTAGTTAAAAGATAACAGCATATACAATATTACTTAAAGTAAATCATTCAGGCTTCAATAAAAGGATATCCTTTAGCTTTCTGTCTCAGGATACTGGTTTAACTAAGATCAGAGACAGCAAAACTCAGGCAGAAACTTTGTTCAACTGTGAAAGCTCTGAAATAGGAGCCAAGGTGAACAGAACCATAAGTAACATATTTGCTTGTTTATAAGACGACCCTGATTAGAAGATGAGATGCATTTGCTCTGATTCGAGCAAATATGGTGACTTGGTGGTTCAAAGAGGCGACGGTGGTTGTTGGTTTCTTTTGTAGCTCTGTGAACACAGTCAGGAAGTTAATTATCTAAGAAAGGCTATGGTCCCTTGGCTAATGTGCAGTAAAAGAATAACAAAAACTGTTCCTTGATCTTTTCCCCAAACCCTGAACTGTTTATATGTGCACAAGGGGCTAATGCCAGCCTATTTCCCTCTGTCACTAAAGTACAAACTGGCACACTAAAAGTGCACCAGGAAATGCCAGTTCATGTCACCCTCTGAAATCAGCCCTAGGACCCTTTCTGTATGGACCAGATGGTTTCATTCTGCTTGACTAAAAATCTTGTGTGTGCTGCCTTTTGAATACTCTTGAATCCTGATATTCATCTAGCCTTCAAAAAATAATTATAAACTTAAAATTAAAAAAACAAAAACAAAATAAATTGCACGTAAATTATAGCTGAATTGATGAGTTGGTTCTTTGAAATTTAAAGAAAGATTACAGTGAGCACCACTTTGTATGTTCACATCTTACCATCACACGGTTGAGGTTAAACTATAACTGACTCTTCCTACCTGGAGAAGTTAAGTTTAGAATAAGATTATTGATGCATACAGGAAAACACCTAAAAATCACTAGGATGTATAGTTACCCTGAATTTGTAATACCAATATATATGGAAACATATCCTGACATATGAGTAGCCATTCGGTCTATCAAAGGCCAGCGGTTCATAACAGTCTCATAACTGTTATACCAGTAAGGTTTCTTTGCATGACTTTGAAAGTAAATGAGGGTCCCCAGGGGGATGGTGGCTATTGTGAGCTGTGGAAGCAGGTTACCCTGGGGAATTGAGGGGTTAAGTTTAAAATACATAAATAACATAAAGAAAAAAATTCTACCTACCTGCACCCCAAGACATTCAGATGGATAGGATGCTGGCTGTGTGTTAGAAGAAAATGTTGTTCGCTTGTCAAAAAAGATGGGATTTCAGAGAACTTTTGAAATTTGCATATGTTGCAGAAACTCTAAGAGAACAGGGTAGGAAATTCCAGAGATGAAGTACAACACAACAAAATCCTGAATACCGGAGTGAGAAGATGTAGAATAGAGACACAAGTCATGAGAAGAACTAAGAGGGCGGTTAGGGGTATACGTAGATAAGAGGGTAGAGATGCACGATGGTGCAGAGTTAAGGGCTCTGTAGGTCAGGGTCATACCCTCCAGAATGAAATTCAAGTTTATGTCGAGCCAATAGAGCGATTGACACAATGGAGCAGCAGATGAAGACAGGTGACAAGGAAAGATTAGCCTTAGTGTTGAGAATGAATTGGAGTGATGAAAGGTGAGAGAGGGGAAAACCAGTTAGTATGGAGTTGCAATAATCCAAATGTGATATTACAAGGGAGTGGGGATATCATTCCCTTATAGAAACCAGTGAGCAGTCATATTCCAATTGTTCTTGGACTCCAAGGTGAGCACATGGATACTTCAAAAAAACAGCCCATGAGAACCATTAGGGCCATCTAGTCTGCCATTTTTTTTGTGGTGTTAATACCCAAACATGTTATGATAGCTCACTTTTAGAAAAGATAATCTCGATAGCAATTGGCCAAGTTAGCACATTGAAATTATTATTAAGTGCAAGCCATTGTATATAGCTTTGTATTGTCTTTGAAAATTTACGGAACCTACTCTGAGGTTGTAAGAATAAAAAAAGAGTAGTAATTTACGGTAATTTCATAAGATGATTTTATATTGATTCCAGTCCATTGAACCTTACAGATAAAAGGGGAACTAAATCACCAGTCAGGGGCCATGTGTGAGTCTGTGTTCAGCGAAGTGGAATCTCATGCCGTAGAGGCCTTGGATCTCCCTGGCTGTTTCCGGATGCGCAGTCACAGCTACCTCCGTGCCATCCAAGCTGGCTGCTCCCAGGATGATGACTGCATCTCTGTCTTTTCCATGTCTGCACCATCAGGACCAACACTTGCCAACAGCATCCTCAAACCCAACAATTGTAAGTATCCATTGTTGGCATACAATACTTATAAACATACAGCAAGTTGTTATTGTCAGTAGCCAAAGGTCTAGCTGTATGTTCTTTTTACTTTTCATCATGGTCTGTTCTCTTCTCTGGTCTATCATTATGATTTTGAATTGACCTCTCTATGTCTTCAGTGTAGATATATAATTATGTTGGTTTCCTTGTGGGCCTTGATTTACATAAGATCATTTCTGTGAATACTTATCGAGAGCAGAAAAACAAACCTGCCTGCCTTTGCGGACATATAGAATAACAGCCTTTGTCACTCATGGGTTCTATTTCTTTAATGTCAGTTATCTTCACCAATCAGTATATGAGAATAGCATTGTATTGTGAAAGCCATGAAAAGAAAATGACGAAATGTGGTAAAGATGACACAAGTAGATGCAGAAGGACTTGCTATACATTTCATACATCTGATCACAATTTTTTTTCTGATTATGTTACTTGAACTACGTTTCTTCAAATTTATAACTAATCTAACTTTTTTCTTGATGGTATATTCTTTAAGTGGGGGTTCAAATTTGAACATTTTAACTCCTCCTGTATTTATTACGAAGGGCCAAATCCAGGGAGTTTGTCCTGCAAGGAGGACTCTTAAAAATTATATCATACAACTAATTGTGCATTGTGTAGGGCAAGCTTAGCCCTTCATGCAGAAGACGCTCACCAGGATGGTCCTTCAAATATGTTTAAAGAATACAGCTCTCTCTTCCTGATTCAATCACACATCTTTCTACTGCTTACACCTAACAGATTTTCAAGCAAGTATAACCCACCCGGGTATGGTGTCATTCTGGGTTTTTTTTACCTTTGCATTTTCCAGATCAGACATAGATCATTTTTCATTCAATTTTCTTGATCACAATCTTTTAATACAGTTGCTAGCATCAACTAAGTAAGACATGTGTAGGCAAGTGATTCTGGTTTGGGTATAGTTTTTTTCATTTACTGTATTCAGTTATGTATGTTTTGTGGAATTCCCCTTCTTAATGTATTATTTCTTGTTTCTTAGATATTAAATATTAATAATACAGCTTAGTATATTGTAAAATGTACTGAGAAGCCTTTGAAGCTATACTTTACATTCCATAAAAACTCCCATTTATGGAATGTGGTTAAACCATATGATTATAGATTAAAATGCATCTGTCTTTAGCAACACATTTTCCAACCATTAATATAAACCTTTCTATCAAATATTCTTGACTCTCTTTTTTCACTGAGGGATTAGTTCTAATTGCAGTTTCACATGCAATATGATGTTAGTAATGCTATAACATATATTTTCAAAGTATTTCTGATATTGAATACATAATATAATATGCACTATAAAATAATAGCTTTTAGCACTGGCTACACTTTCTAAACTAACCTATACCTTATCAGTCTCTTATCATTCTTCTTAACCCCTGTAACCCGCGCCCATGTCTCATTTACATGTTTTGTGGTTAGTATTGCTTCTGACGTGAAAAATGGAGGCTGATACTCTTGAAAGCTTGCCCTTAAAATAGAATGTTAGTTCAATAAAAAGGTATATATTACAGTACCCATTTTTTTTTCCAAGCTTATATATACTGTATATTACTGTTCAAAATATTGGGCTCACTATTAATAGGAAAGAAAGAACATTTCTAGATGTGCTAACATAATTGCAACAGGGTTTTCTAATGATGAATTAGCCACTTAAACTTGCCATTAGCGCGTGCAACATGCCATTGGAAAACGGGAGTGACAGTTGTGGATAAAGGGACTCTGTATACCTATGAAGATATGCCATTAAACAATCAGCTGTTTCCAGCTACAATAGTCATTTACAACATTAGCAATGTCTACATTGTATTTTTTGAACTATTTCATGTTATTTAATGGACAAAAAGTTTATTTTCTCTTAAAAACAATGACATTTCTAAATGACCCAAAACGGTTGACCGGTTGTATATGTATGTGTGTATATATATATATATATATATATATATATATATATATATATATAATCCGTTTTTTATAATATTAAAAAGAATTAGAGAAGGCTAGGTTGTTCATAAATTATAATTTTTCAATATTTTAAGATGCAGTCTAATGCCAAAAGAGTTGAATGGGAAAGCACATTTCCAAAAACATTACACATTTTTTCTAAGATGTGCAGAAAGGGCAGGGATTATCATGAACAACCCCAGACATATAACAAAAAACAAAAAAACTACTACTATCATCTAACCTTATAATATTGGACTTCAAAACAGCAAACAGATCTAATACCTTACAGAAGTACCGCCACCTAAGCCATAACTGAATCCAGGACTGAAAAACACTACCACGTAGTTGGGTTGGAGAGATCGTATTAAAAATAAATACATAGGTCAATGTAAAAATTTATGTTAAAGAAAAAAATAGGTAGATGTATAACCAATAGAATAATGAACGTGATGGTGGTCATCAGGCTGTAAACCTCAAAAAGGGTATAATTATTGATGAAATATGCATTTTATGCCTATATTCATCTTTTATACAATTCTCACATATATGTGCAATCTACTTTTAGGTACATGCAGATATATTAGATGAATTTGCTTTAATTGTATTGTTTGATTTCCATATATGAGGAAATAGCAAGGAACATTTTATTGGCTTTTGTATATATATAGAGAGATACTAGTACTCTGGATTATATGGCCCAAACTTTAAAGGGGAACTGTCACACCTTTTAGTTTAATTTCATTGTATTAATGAAATCCACTCATAGTTCAAGCTTTTTTTTGTTGCAGTTATTGTAATTGCTTTGGTGATATTTGTGCTTTTAAACTTTGCAGATTATCAAAAAGTAGAGATAAGATAATGAGGAGTAATAATGTAGCTATTGAGAAAATTAAGGTGGCTTTTTATTATATATATATATATTATATATATATATATATATATATTGTTCATTTTAGCTTATCTGTAAACATAGTTACATGAAATGTAGGATTAGGGAAATATTCTTCTACTATCTCTCTCTCCATCTCTCTTCTTCCTCTATCTCTCGTCTTACTCTTCTCTCTTGCTATTCTTCAGCTACCTCTTGGACCTACCTAGTCGGCCTAGACCAGGATACACCGCTGGCAGCTGCCCAAAGGCATTCAATCCCTGTATATTCTAGTGTTTATTAAGTATCTTTGAGTATCTGTACACCCTATATTTAGCATAAACAACAAATGCTTCTCTGGAACTATTTAGCAAAACATGTATTCCACACATCTCCAGTTTTGCCTTTTAAAAAAGGGCTTTGTGATTATTCTGTAAATAATTGTTCACCCTTACAGTGCATTTAATTGTATCTCCTAGCAAAAGCCCAACTGCAGAAGCTCAGATGCAGAAGCCATCCTGTTTCATGGATCGTGTGATTCAATGAATTTTTAGTGGTATATAAATAGGCCTTTTTGTAGAGTGGGAGGCAAGTAGAGGAAAATGATTCTAATGTAGATATGTGTTTACATTAAGGAATCATGGAGCACCAAAGGATGATGGCAAGGCTTTGCTTACTCCTTCTTATGTAGCTTTTCAGCTTTCATTGGCTGGCAAAATGGGAACGTTATAAAACTGTCTGTGGTCCTTAGGTTTTTCATGATGCAGACTAAGATGTAATTCAGCCCATTGGTGTAATCTGTTTCAAGGTTTAAAATTTCCAGACCTTTTGCTGCAACTGGACAGTGTAGCAGATGGGAAAGGACCAAGCATCTGCTAAACTATCTTCAGGGTCGCTGTTCTGAAGAACTTTCCTACACCAGTGTTGCCATATATGTTGGTCTGTTGGGAATAGTCAGGAAACCTTTATTCCGCTGTTAGTTCTTTTTGCCCTCTACCATATGAAATATCTAATGTTTACTAATTAATTACTAAAACCAGGTAGGCCAAGGACCTGGTTCCTTCACAGTAAGCTATCAAGAACATGGTGTGTAGAACTACTGGGCCCATTCACAGTGGAAAGCTCTCTAGCTTTAATAGTTACACCACTGTTTTACTATACATTTGTCAACAGAGAAACACATGGTAAATGTAGGGTGGGATTTGCAAGAATTTGTTTTGTTACACGTGTAAGGGTATAATAACTTCTTCTGGTGAAAAACTGCTATAGTTCTCTTTATTATTTACTTATGTGATATTTTTCAGATAACATGTAACATGCAGCTCCTTAATATGTGCTTAATCATTGCTGTATTAGTGGGTGTCAGTTTCTCAGTCCTAATTACATTTTAAACCGAAAAAATGGCCTGCATTGAGTTATTGGTGTATTTTATATGCTTGATTGAGACTCAGTTATGTGCTTGTTCCTTATTACAGCATGTGTGTATTGGACATTTTTTTTTGGTGAAGTGAATGTCTGTAATTAAAGCATCCTTTGAAGCATTTACAATACTTAATGAATCCACCTTTTAAGGACCAGTAAGAGGCCAGGAGCATCCTATATAAACCTAGATGGATCACACAAAAGAAAGCACTCGTTCCTACTAGAAGTCTGTGAGGCTGGTATTTTGGAACTACTGTTTACATATAAGCATCTTACATGTGTTATGTTAACAGTGCTATGTTTTAAATGCTGACCAGTTTGTTCCTTGTATTCTTGGGTTGAATAGTTGAATTATATCTAACTTTGTTAGTAACATGATATGTGAAGTAAATACATACATATACGCATATTGGCATTACCGCTTACCTTTCCACACATTTAAAACAGCAGCTACAGAAGGTCAGTGATATGTTATTATGTCTGGTACAGGACTGCTGTACTCATGAAATGACTCAAATGTATTTACATATTATCACTAAGGAAGCAGATATTTCCCCGTTAAAGTTTCCCTGTCCAGGTAATCTAATTTGGAAGGGTTAGGTAAACCAGCTTGTGCACTAAAGCCTATAAAAACCTGTTTCTGTCCCCTTTCTAACCCAACAACATAAACAAAACTAAGACTGTGTCAAAATATCCCTACCCCCAAATAATTTAAACAAATGCAAGAATGCCCCAGCTATTGAACACAGATCCAGCGGCCTCGGCTATGCATGATGTACCAAGAGTGTCAACACAAGACATTGGGTGCCTGGACCTTCGGCAAGATTTAAAGTGGAGCTTCCCCATCAGGGCTGCCAGGAGGGGCTACCCTGCTCATTACACCCCTTCCCTGTAACAGGGATGGGGGGACCTACTTTCGTGCATGTTGTGCAGGATGGTGGGTGAGCTGGAAGGCATCAAAGCTGATCCAGGTAAGCTCAACAGAATTCAATATAATGCATTGTGCTTAGGGACTTATTTTTAGCTTTAATGGAGGAAGGGACAGAATTAGCATTAACGGACCCAGTTATCCAGCTAAGCCCATCCATGTGTCAGTTGCATAGGAAGACATTGTTTTATTTTTTGGAGGGGAAATTCAATGGGAGTGAGGCATGTGATTGCTTAATTGAAAATTAGACAGAGTTCTGTGCCCTCCAAAACAGGGGGTCACATACTCACTGATCCATTTATGTACAGTCTAGTATAGTGAAAGTTTATTCCTTACATTAGATACTAGTGTAATTTTTCAATGCTCATTTGAGGCATAGGGACACTTCATCCCTGCACATATCCCTATATTTTTATTATTTTAGTAGGGTACACTAGCGCGCTAATTCACAGGTCTCATTGTTGAATTAATGCTGTTTTCTACCAGCTCCGGCAAAGGACCTCAGGTGTGACTCCAGCCACCCCATCCGACACTGCACCTCCAGGCAGCCCTCTTCTTTAGCTTCTGCTGAAGGTTCTGCACCACAAGGTCCATAGCCGAGGCCCATATGCCATGTAACCCATCTTAAATTTTATAGGCAACAGCAGGGGCTAAAGGCAGAGCAGTTCAGGCATCTGCATGGGGAAAAGTCTGCATCAGCCATATTCTACCTCTATGTCTGTGCATTGTGTTTCAAAGGTGTGAAAGTCAATCGAGAAAGCAATGCAGCCTTTTGTGGATATCAGAACTACAGAACACCCTCAAAATTTTACCCATATACAGTGGACACTTCTTGGTTGCATTTTCATAGTACTATTATTGTACTTCTGATAACACAATTTTGCTGTAGACTTGAATCCCCATGCAGGTTAAATTGCAAACACTTAATTTCTTAAGCACACAAGCAATAATCACATTTATTTTTCAAACACGTAAAAACATTGAAAGAGAGAGGGATTTTGTCGTATTAATTTGAGTAGGATGGTAGGATGTTAGCAAGGGTTTTAGTGTAAAGTACAAAAAAGGGGATGCTTGCTAAAATTTATATGGTTACTCACAGTGTGCCACAAGGCATTTAATCAGTTTTATTGTTTTTACAGCATCATCACTGCCAAATCAAAGGTCCCCAATGAGATCAGCGCTTTCACCACCTCAGAGGAGTGGCACACTGGTTACCTATAGCACTACATCAGTGGAAGGGGATACAGAAGACCAAGAGGTGGAAAGTAGAAGATGTCAAGGAATGATAATTAATCCCTACCTGGAGCACTGGTCCCCTGCACAAGAGGAAGTGCGAGTATCTCTAACTGTGGGACGGCAAATCAAGCAGTCCTTTAGACGTGTCTCCCCAGGGCCCCTAGCTTCCTCCACAGAGGACCCCCTCTGCTATTTATCTGCACATACAGGTTGGGGTGATGAGAGTGACTCGGATATCCCCCCTTCAGAAAGAGTTCCAGAATCTGCAGAGTCTACCCAGTCAGAGAGGGATGGTGGTAGCCAGCAAACAGAGATTGGTTCTTTGCCAGGTGGGATGGTGTGGCCTCTGTTGCAGGACCACCGTAAAAATGATGAAGGCGAAGATGACCATCAGTTAGCTTCTTCCCAGCGCAGTGAGCACAGTTGCAATGAATCTCTCCTCTCCTCCGAGTATCCTGAGGGTGACCAAGCATCCAGCGCCACAATGCCAAGACGACTTGGGCGCCCTCGGGCTAAAGATGACAGGAGAGCTCGCTGGAGGGCTAGTCTTCATCGTTTGCTGCAACTAGAAAAGTTGAGAGACCAACTGTATCGCCAAGAGCTAGCTTTGAAAGAAGAAGAGATGACTCGTCAGCGGGAAGAGAGAGCTAGAGACAGAGAGCTACATCGTCAGCTTTTAGGAGTCCTTGGTGACATCAGAGATGAACTAAGGAAGAGAAGACAGGAACGGGCAATTGCCCAAGACGGCCAGGCACCTGAAGGCCGCGGTACACCATGCAGCGGTACTGCTACTACTGGCCGAAGGGCTCGTGGAGGATTGACACGTCCAAGAGGAACCCGTATTTCTTCTGTTTCTGCCACCCTTCCCTGTTCTTTTGCCCAGTTCTTTCTGCAGGATCCAAGAACTGGGTCTTCTATGCCAAGCACTATGGCCAGGGGCACCAGTGAGAATCCTACCTGGGCAGGTAGCCGACTGATAGGCCCTCTGCGCAGGAGGGGGCAGCCTCGTGGTCGTCCCCGTGTGCATCCCAAACCAGTTATGGGGGATAACCATGGATAATACAAGACTGGCCTTTTTCATGTTTTACAACAATAAACAAGGTGTTGAAGAGAATTGTGTCTTTTTATTACTAATCATATTAATTTCTTAAAACTTGAAAGTCTGACCTGGGTCACCTCCCTCTAAAAACTCTAAAACAAATCAAATATCTTAACTGTTAGGTATAAAATCCCAGTAGACATTCACATAAATGCCCAATATCTTGTTTTCCCAGGTAAGGAATATGATCTTTACTGCTTCAACACCCCTTTACAAGCTAAGCTTGATTCTGTTGGGTATATTTACTTTTAACAAGTACAAGTACCGAAATACAATTTAGATTTACCAGTCAGAAGAAATGTTAGATGTCCATACAGTGTTTTCTATACTGACATATAGAAATGTTAGTGGTGACAGAAGAGGGCAGGTTTATGTAGTCTGTGCTGGCTGCCATGTTATGCATGTGCCATGTTATGCATGCCAGCTTATTGTATTCTTCATCCTATTATCTGACATCTTCACAACAGAAACAATGAAACTATACTCTTACTTAGGATATACATAGCTCCCTTTTGATAAAAGGCCATTGATCTGAAATGTACCAGTGGTGCTGACCCACTTTTCATTGACATGGCTTCTCTAGGATATCAGATTGAGTTTATTCATTTTTATCTCACTCAATTTAATATCAAGAAGGGGCCAACCATGAACAATTTTTCCCCCTGTTGTGAGAAACATTTCTCCAGCGGATTTGTGAAAATTGCAGTATTGGAGTCCTGTAGCTTTGCAGGCTGAGGTTTTGTTTGGCTATGGAGACACTTGGCTCAGCAAGGTTTAATATATAATGGTCTCAATTCACTGCCCCATCAAAAACCCTTAATTGATTTTTACCCTGTTCAAAAATGGTTGGTTTGTGATTCAGACTAAACCCCAAGTAGTGTTTGTGGATTTTAGCAGTGGCTAAAACAAGCTATACTGAAATCAATAGAAAACAAAATCTGCGAAGGAATTTTGTGGGGTGTGCAAAGTGCATATTTTTATACATATATTTTAGACCATAAAAAACTCAATTTATGCAAATGTGCAGAGAAGAAAAACATTTTTCAGTTTACTATCTCAATGCCAACACATGGACTGTACCAAAAAAGACACCACAGAGCCGCTCCTAGAAAACATATATGCCACTGAATTTAGAAATAGTTACTATAACACCACATTCACGCTCACTTTGATAGGGATTTCCTACTTATTTGTGTATTTTACTTTCACCTCACTATTTAACATGCATGCAATTATATTTTTAGAATTTAACTAATGTTTCTATCAATACTAAATGACATAGACCCATCATCCCACCCTAGCTACCATACTACTCAGCCTGAAACAGAGTAATCCAAAACGATTAGAACCCAGGAACACACCTACTCATCAGATTATTTTGCTAATCATGTTTCTGATACTTGCCAAAAAGCGTTACATGCAAATAAAAGACACAATGGAATAAAAATTGCTGGTATAATATCATGGATGGTTACAGCCATGAGGGATACAGCTTCTGTAGGTAATATCATGTTCCCAACTGACTAACCTCTTCTCTAATTGGAAGGCTCATTCAAAATAAACCACTGATTAGAACCCTAAATTGTCTGAAGATGGTCAGAATCAATAAGCATTGTAGAGAGGAAACGAGCTGGGAATATTTGAATACTTTGACCTTTACTTATATTTTCTTCAATCCTTTCAGTTTAGCATACAGCTGCGTACTAATTTTCTTGTGAATATCCCATGTGGATATGTTTATTCAGATACCAGCTGAGGCCCTTATGTTAATTACAATTATACTATCTGAAGAATCAAAAGTGCCCTTCACAAATCTTAAGAATTGTGATATATTTTGTCCAATGTATTTGTGGTATATTTTTAATTTACTGAGTCATTTTACCAAATGCGAAATGTTTACCTTAATGTTATACTAGTGCCACAAAATTGTGATTTTTTTTTTAGTACCCTTAGGATTTTTGGAATAGTATTATTGTGCAACACAATGCTTTCACTGGGGGTGATGTCATCAAAATGGTCCTTATTTCAGCTAATATTTTTTAGTTCCTTCATTTCACTGGTCTTTTAAAAAAATATTCAAATATTTTGCAGATGATATTGGAGGATTAAGATGATCTTTTCCTTACCTTACTCACAAAAACAGCAAATGTCTTGGATAATCTATCTCATGAATGCTCTGTTAACATCTGCAAAATAATTTTTCTGTCTCATATGACCCTTTTGCATCTTGATAAATAAATGGATGGGCTTTTGCGAGCTAGGCAATTCACTCGTTTGTGGCTACCCAGCATCTGAGGCCATTAGTACAATGATGAGGCCCAACTCTAAGATGGAAGACATTATTTTATGAAGTAATTTCAAAAACAATTGTAAAGGTAGATAACCTTAGGTAATGACAGGAAGAATATAGCCACAGGGTCAAAATTAAGATGTAATGTATAGGATGAAGATACTGAAGCAAAACAATGAAGCCATCAGACTCAATGGAAATGTAAGTACTGGGAGTGGAGCACGCATGGACCAAGCATGAGACGGACAGACTCACATATTTATAAGGAAATATCTTGAATTTGGTTGTTCAGATCATGAAAACAATTTTATGGTGCATCTCGCTGATTTACTAGAAGTATTTCAGAGACAGATGGCTCATAAATTAGCACGTATGAAGGATAAACTTCACTTGTGCTCATTTGAGGAGACTGAGCTACTAGATAATTACCATTGGGTAACTGAAGGTACACAGCTGTACTATCAAGAAACATGTATCACTGAGTACCCAATAGATGTGCAAAGAAGAATAAATAAGGCATAGCACATGTTACTCCCCCTCTAACAGATATTGAAATGGGGTTTATTAACTATGTGCTTGTATTAAGGGCAAAGACCTTCATGGTGATTTTGAGAAGCAATTACTTATTGTGTCTCCTGCAGATTTAATGAATAATTCAAGTGCATAAAAAGTGCCATGGCTGAGAAAGCAAATATACAGGTTGGTCATAACAATTAAAATGGGTTCTGAGAGCCATGTAATTGCATCCAAGTTTTTTTTTTTTGTACTTGAGTGATTCAGCGAGAATCCTTTAGTGAAAAATACACACAAGCCCTTGAGGTGGTAACATACAGTAATGGCTTACCCAGCATAACTAGCTTGTGTTTTTAACAGGGCACCAATGTGCATTAACTTTTTACAGGCTAAGAATTAAAGGTCACATTCCACTTAGACAAATCATTAATTGCACTTGTACATGTCGTATGCAAGCAAATAAACATTGGCGGATTTGGCGTTTTATTTTTTCCTATGAAGGTTTAGTCACATAAAAATAACAAACTTTTAAGAAGCCTTTTTTCCTGTTTCTATGTGGCCTTTGACACTACTAGGAATTATGTTTCTAATGCTGCATTTAGTTACAAAAGTGTTACATTCAGGAGAGCAGGTGGAAGAGCACATTTGATGGGGTCTAGGTAAAACAGACAGCTGCAAAAGGCAGACATGGTGTATTACTTGGCTTAATACCGGTAAATGGTAATAACCTAATTTCTTTTTCCACAGCTCATTGCTAATGTTTGTTTAAACTGCTTTTATAAAGAGACAGGGTACACAGTGATAAAGTTATTTATAATGCTATGAATGAACATTTTCACTGTTCTTCCAAAATAAAAGTACCTTTTCAAGAGAAGCGTTCTGTAGCCCTGCCTCATTATTAACAATGCAGAAAATGTGGAGAAGAAATGGTGCAGAAAAATAAAAAAGGAAAGGAGAAGGAAAGTGACTGCTTTGGGTACATATATAATATACCCAAAGTGGTTACATAAAATTCAAGGTACCTAGAAGCTGAAGGGGAGACCGCATCAGTGTGTATCTTGGCTAACCTTTTGAATAAAGTGAAACTAAAAAAACAAAGCAAAACAAAAACTACCTCTTGTGAAGTCCATGGAGGAGAGTTGTGTAAGGTTTTAATCGGAAGGATTCTTGCAGTTTAGGTTAAGACTTTACTTTTCACCCTGGGATCTAGCCACCTTTCTCAATTAATACAGAATTACATGTCACCCGTCTTTTGGCCTTAAGTAATGTATTGATATACTAGGTAGAGATTGTAGGGAAGTACACTAGTGTGGGACAGCGGAGCACCAGAGCTCCTTCAGAGGCTGGGCCAATGAAGCTGTGTTGGTTATACAGACTTGATGTCAGCCCTGGATGTTTTGGTTTTTTTTACAAAAGTCGAAGTTGTGATGGCATAGACAGCGGCTTGAACAATAAAAGTGATAAAATACATTTCTTCTATTTTATAACAATATAAGTTACTGAGACTTAACTGAAGCCTACAATATTTGTTAATAGCACACATGAAGCTAGAAGTTTGGGGTAACCACATGCAAGTAGTCATGGTGTCTTTGCATGAATCTGTAATATTCTTAAACATTTCTTTTCTGCTTTTCTAGGTAGTTCAGCAAAAATTAGTTAATAGTAACCTAGGTCTACAGCGTTTTAAACCTATGATATGCCCTATTCATTTCAGATTAATAAACCACTTTTGGGGCCATTTTACTCCTTGAGTAAATTCGAAGGCAAATACATAGATATTATTAAGAGGCAGGAGGTTGAGTTTTATTAAAATATTTGGCATGACTGTCACTGCTCATCCTCTGTCCATATTTCCTGTAAATGGGTCAAATTGTGTCTTAAGCGTAATAGCCAAAGAGATTAAATTAGGGAGTGGGAAGACCTGTATTTTTCTTCATCAACGCCATATGTATGGAGACTATCACTGTTCCATGTTCTGAAGACATTAACCAGTCCCATGAAGGCTGTTAAGAAATAAAGTGGCCTGTGTGGCTGTCCCAGTTGGTAATTAGTCATTGTGCCCATGAGCTCTATGAAATAATGCTGGAGCTTAAAAATAGACTAATACGATGCAAAAATGTGTTCTGTGTCACCGTACTGTAGACAGAGGAGAATTTCACATAGGGCAGACATTTGACTTAAACTTGGCAACAGGTTCCGCATATAACAAAAAGGGCAATTATATGACACATTTTCAAATCTATAACATATTATTTTTAGAAAACCAAAATTTGACATTCAAAACACATATCCCGCATTATGCCAGTTATAATGACATCTAGATATTCACACATATCACACCTGTTCTTTTACTTAGTAGAACAAAAATGTCCATATCATGGATGTCTAACCTTTTGCACTGCAACTGTTTTAATGCACCGCCAGCCAAATGCCCTGCAGAATTTTAAAAGTGCTCCTAATTAAGGGACCTTATGGTCAATGAAATTACATCTATCATACACATTTAGAGGTGTTAAATATCATGGAGAAGACAAAGCAGAGAGCCCTCAGCTTAGTCATTACACCAGTGAGTGACCCATCTTAGTAATTACTATTTTAGAATAAATGGTTGTGCTAGCTGCATGTAGGCAGAGACAAATCCATTTCCTAAAATTGTCTTGAATTAATTTAGCTTAATGCCTGGCTCAACTGTTACCAAGAACACCTCTGGAAAAAAAACATGGTAGAGAGCTACATCAAATCACTTTGCTGGTGTCTGTAGATGAGTGTTTAATAATACTTCTACTACCCCTTAAATTTAAGTGGAAGGGTTTCCATCACCTTTTACCCACCATAACTTATGTAATGGTATTTCTGCTCCATTTACCGCACAACCAAGGCAGTTCTCAAGGACTAGACTAGATGGAGTCATGTGATGTGATGGCGTCAGAGGGTGTCTAGCACTTTTTACAAATGCCTACATTATACAGTATTATAAACTAAACAAACCTAAGCAATACTTGCCTTGTGTATACCATGGGAAAAGCCATCCGAACTATTGAACACTCTTCTCACTAAACAGGGACTTTTTCTATAAACCTGGTTTAGCCTTAAATTGGTGTCATATTTTAGTATAAATAGCTGCACTAGTTTTTTTGTACGTGAACAAAAACTAGCTAACCTTAATGCAGTGACAGGAGATATGTGCAAATACAAAGCTTTTCTTTATGTAGCTACTAGTATGGATCAGTGTCTTTAATTGACATTTTTTTCACAGCCTTCAGTTACCGCAAAGCCCCACCACCCATTCCACCCAGACTTCTCTCCAAGCCTCTCATCTCGGTGACAGCCCAAAGTAGCACAGAATCTACCCATGAAACCTTTCTGCACAATGAGCCCACACGGTTGCCTTGGTCCAAAGATGTCAAGGGCCACAGCAACTCTAATGAGAACCTGGAGGGCACCAAGTCCAGGGGACTCTCTTTGGACCTGGCGACTGTCCAACACAGGATTTCCCCTAAACCTCCCACTGTGATCAGCAAAGCCCTACCAATACGAGAAGACTCAAAAGGAAGCACCAGGCAAAAAAAATGGCGTCCTTCTATTGGTGTGCAGGTATGGCTTTAAGTAACACAGTTATTTCCTGTGTTCTACAAACAATGTATTAACATTCTGCATTAGTTATAATAGTATGTTGTCAAGTGGTATAATACAGTGCATTGTATCCATGCCAATTGCTCTGGTGCACTTGTTAGGCAAACTTTTGTGTGAGCCAGTATAACAATAATCTACCCCGGCATTTTTCCTCCCTCCTATAATTTATAACCTCCTTTGAAAGAGACCCTTTCTTCTAGAAAAGGTAGACTATTTTGGGCCAGTCGGGGTAGATCTGTTGATCTCCTCAAATGGCTCATATATCTTGTTACCCATATGGGATCCTAACCCATTGTATGACCATTATGACAATAAAATTGACCAAAACGTTTTATGGAAAGTTCTAGATATGTACCGTGAGAGAGGCTAAAGTCAGGCATGGATTTTAAAAGTACATCTGTAGTCAAAATGTATATTTTATTTCTTACATTCAGTTTGCTATCTACCTTTTAATCTTCAATGATACCAGTGCTGCCAGTTTTGAGGCTTTGCTATGCTTTTAATGAGACTTCTTTTGTAAAACTACAAAAGCAAAATTAAGAGGCAGTTTTGTGACCAGATTTTTCAGAATGCAACAGCCACATCAAAAAACTAAATGTGTGAACCAAAAGGAACATAAAAGTGGTATATTTCATACCCATATTTGTTGTCTTTGCTCCAAAAATCCTGGACAAAATGAAATACGGCATCTGTAGAGGTTATATTGCATCTACAACAAAATATATTGATAGAAGATTAAATTAGGATAGTTAAGTGTTCTTTGTTCATTTTAGGTGGAGACAATCTCAGACTCGGATACAGAAGGAAAAAGCCGGAGAGAGTTTCACTCCATTGGGGTTCAAGTTGAAGATGACAGAAGGTACTTTTAATTTTCATATATTTTAAGTTCATCCTGTCCATGCACCTTAAATCATAGGCTGAATTCCATTACCAGAAATGTATCTCTGTAAATTTGATGTTAATTCTCCAATAGGGCCATGCTAGTGTACCTCACTTTTAATGTTGCATTCTATGGGAGAACTGTAATTATGCTACCAAGGATAGTGTTCTTTTTACTCGTTAAAATAATCTTGTCCATACATCATAAAAACAGACACAACCTATGTGTATTTAATATATTTTGTGTTCTCATTATTGTTGACCATTAAAATAGTGCTGTGTGATGCAATGCATTTTGAGCCCGTACATGTACAGGCTTTGTCATTAAGGGGTTTTTAAACAAAACCACAGCACTTTGTTATATTATGGAAGTGCTGTGTAAGACATGCCGTTCTATCATGTTTAACTGAACATAGTGCAGTACACTTTAAGTAACCATATAATTTAATGTTTAGTGCACTATATATACCTCATGCTGTTATTATACAATCGTGAAACAATGATTGTCAATGAAACATTGGATATTAGACTTTTGATAACCCTTTTTGTAAAAGTATGTAAGAAACCAGTTACTGTACATTACATTTTCTTGAAACCTTAGCCTATCAATCAGATGACATCCTGTACATTGTAGCATTACTGTTTTCCAACTCATCATAACATAGAATAAATAATATGCCACCTACTGCCTATCACTAATGATTTTCAAAATATCATGAAAACCATCTCTGCAAGCCAGTGCATTTTACCATCACCGGTCACCACTTGCACTGGTCACGTTTCCCAGGGATATATTGACTGGCTTAATCCAGTGCGTGATTACTGACGTTTTCATTATACCCCAATTATTCTAAATCTGATACACTATATGACCAAAACTATGTGAATACCCCTCCTAATTAGTTTTTGGCAGATGTCAGGAGAACACTATCTATCAGAATGCATATAGCCTACTGTAACGTTTGGTGGAGGAGATATGAAGGGTAATGTCAATGCTCCAGCCAGGGGCATACCTAGAGTATTTGGCACCTGGGGCGGATCCTGTATGTGGCACCCCCCACATACACTTTAAAACTGCATAGCTTCTACCATTATATACTGGCGCAGACACTGAAGGTGGTACAGCATTACTGTTATCATTATATACATTGACGGTGGTACAGCGTAATCCCCATCACTATACACTGAGCCAGACATTGACAATAGTGCAGCATAACTCCTATCACTATATACTAAGCCAAACATTGATGTGGTGTAGGCCTACCACTTCATTGTCTGGCTTAGGGATGCCCTGAAACGAATTCTGGACTGAAACCGAAAATGCAGCATTTACCTGGCCGAAACCAAATATGACCCCCCCACACCATTAAAAAATTCTAACACTTTTACTTAAAGTAAGTAACACACCAAAATAGGACAAAACAATTAAATAACAATATTAATTATATATATA
>VKOC01003446.1:0-10913 GCA_009364415.1 Spea multiplicata
GCCGCTGTAGGGTGCCATGCAAGTACATATATAGGAGCCATTGGTATTTTTACAGGTAGCATGCTCATCACAGTCTGATCCAACTGCACATTCATCCACATCTTAAAAAGAGAGAAAACAATATGTTATTATTCATAAGCATGCATCCACCACTTATAGGGAAGAATAAACTAGTCTAGTGGCTTATTCATTCTCAGAAGGCAGTGTTCATCACAAAGAACAAGCTTGGATAACTTATCTACACAAAAAAGTAACACGTTACCTCAATTTTAACTCGGGACATGTATGTGTATGGTAGGAAGGGCTAATGGATTAACAGAAATGGGACCAGATGTTAAGCTAGGATCTAGAGACTTGCATGTTCTCAACTGAGTCTGAGATTAGTAATGGAGTAAGGCAGAGCTTGCCATTAGAACACTGGATTCTCCTTCTCTTTCATTCTGAACACTGGGCATGTCCATCAAGCCTACGGCTGGTTCATGCTTAGCATTTGTGTTGGTGTTGTTATGTAATGGTGAGAGCGATGGAGCACTTATTTGCAAGAATATTTCACCAAGAATCATATGTTAAAAAACAAAAAACATTTATATAATAAAGGTAGAAAAATCCCTATAGATTTACCTAAGCACAAGGGAGAAATTCCATTCCAGCTCCCATTGTCTGTACAGAACATCCTTGAGTCACCCAATAGGTAGTAACCAACGTTGCACTGGTAAGTTACTGTGCTGCCAGCATGCAGGTCCTCAGCATTATAAAAGCCATTCTCCAAACGTGGTGGTATTCCACAGCTGATTCCTTTATGATATTAAATATGTTATTATTTCAATGCTTAGAAATTTCTCCAATGTACATGTTAGCTATAGCTCTCATACAGCTAAAAAAACAATGTGGATCAATAAGTACATTCTCTATCTATCTATCTATCTATCTATCTATCTATCTATCTATCCAATGTTTACTGCAATGCCAGATGTCAGTATATATCAATAATTTCGATGGTGACCTTCCAACTTGGAATACGCTGAGAAATGGAACATATTATGAAAGAAATCAGAAAAAAGCACAAATACAATGTTGATTTTGTAAAAAGGTCACCAAGCCACCCAATTTTGAGCTTTCTCTGAGAACTTTGCAAGCTTTTGCCTTAGCTGCTCAGTGATGGGTTCCATGCATGATAAGCTCTGACGCTCACTGAGAAGCCCATGTCAATCTGCAGCTGGGTCTTAGTGAAAGACACTGATGTCTTTCCAGTGGTAACCTAATCATTATGTATTTAACAGAGCTGTGATGAAAAAGAACTTGGCATGACCCAACTGAGAGCCAGTCTTTCTTTGTTGTCATATCGAAGTTAATATCTAACTAACTGTTCTCAAAGGTTCCCAAATTAATATTTTAGGATATAGTTTTGTTTATTTACCATTGTCGGTAATATAAAACTTCCACTCCTTCCTGATTTTACCAAATGTATTATTAATTTAAAAACATTATTTTTTTCCACTGAATCTCTGGCTCTGGAACAGACAGAACTATTTGAATTTAATGGTTCAAGCAAGGGATGCAAACTCAGCAGATCTAATCTCTAGGTAGTTTGACTTCCAAGGCATCTGCAGAGTTAGATTAAGGTGACCCTGTCATGTATCCATTTCTGGGTTAGAGAAAAGAACACATAAACTCCTTAAAAAGTATGTTTCTTGAATAACAAAAGCACACTTGCTCACTGGCTAATGAGCCGTAAAAATAAGGCCCAATACTATATTCCAAGGAACAATAAGCTTGGGGCATAAGAAAGCTCTATGTAATTTATATATATATATATATATATATATATAATATATTATATATACTAATACTATATAATAATATATATATATATATATACATAGTTTAGTGGCTCCATGGTTTTCTTGACAAAAAGAGTGACGCAAGAGATAAATGCTGAAACATTTCATAAAACCAACAAGAAAAGCCTAAATCCCACCACTGATTGTATCTCATTTGCTGTTATTTAATCTATCTGTTCTTTATCTGACCAATTCTGTCTTGGCAGTATTAATCTTGTAAGAAGCAATTTAAAAAATAAAATAATTGCAATATTTGTTGACATGAGAGCATATTTACCTGACCCCAGAATTCAGTTTATTAGTTATTACTATACTCGCTTAACGTATACAGTCATACTAACTTTCACAATGTGGAAGAGGTTGATCCCACTCTCCAACATTAAGACAGACATGCTCAGATTTGCCTACGATCTGGTAGCCGGGATCACAGAACAAGCTAATTTTTGACCCTGGTTTGAGGTCACTTGGTGACGTGTGCAAATGAGGTGACGACCCCTCCAAGACGGGACAATCTACATTGTAGGGAAAAGAACACAACATTATAAGATGTTCCAAACTGAATACTTATTAAGCCTTTTGCACAATTAAAGGTAAAGAAACAAGATGATCCTGCATGTGATGATATAGTAGCCTATTTTTTTATATCAGCACCAAGACCCATTAAAGAATGGATGCATCTAAACTAACAATTCTGCCTCCCAACTCCTCTGTGACCCATATAGACCTGTACACATGCACATTGCTGTTGACTGCTATATGCATGGGTACAGTTCCATATGGGTCACAAAAATCAGAATTTCTCCAATGTTAGATAATTTTTGTGCTATGTCTACAACCCAGTTTGTTTACTGTTTCTATAAGTAAGACACAATTATTGAGTGGGTCACTGTGTTATGATGTAGCTCCCTGGGCCATTACGTACTGTCAGACTTACAATACCCCTTGTAAAGTTCCCGCAGCTGCATATAATTTAATTCTGCTGGGACAAAATGCCCACCTATTCCCAGTTAAATCATATCCACAGTTATTCATGGAAATATAACCGCAATAACACAGGAAATAATACATAACATAAAACAATGTGCATTCATAATATAGCTATTTATAAAAAAAAAATAAAACTACATTTTTCAGAATATTTGCAGGAATTCACAAAAGAACATTTTGATCCTCATACCTCTACCCTGACTAATACCCTTGTAGAGTTTCAGCCAGTTACACAGAGATAAGGAGCTTATTTCTAGATATTATTTTAAGCCAACAGATTATAGACTAAAACTCTTACCCGAGCAGAATTTGCTCTTACGGTCGACTTTCGCTCTTCCGACTACTCCTGGTAGGAAATCAGCCCAAGCAAGTACATTTCCCTTTTGAAGTTCATATGGACACGAAACAGCCAAAGATTTTACCTTATGGGATACATATAAATAAGTTTGAGGGTTACTATTTTCTTTCAGGCAATGTCTTTGAATAGAACAATAAGAACAATCACATTTATCATCTATAATCTGTAGTGTTTATTTGTAAAGTGCCCTATCTATCTATCCATCCATCCATCCATCCATCCATCCATCCATTCATCCATCCATCGGTAGCTGTAGAATAAAGATGATTTAGAAGGACTCCAATGAAATAAATTATTAAACATAAACTAATTGACACAATACTTATGATCACATAATAGTTAGGAATCTGTCTCTCACTCCTCCTTTATAAAAAAATAAGGGCCCCAAGCAAACTAAAACTAAAAAAAAAAATTAAGTATGCTCTAGCTAAGAGATATGATTTTAAATACACGCAGTGACATATACTGTACAATTACTATTCTGTATTATGTATATAACGGCATGTATTCACCTCGGTTACCCTGACTTTACTATGTCAAATAATTTCATCAGTTTAAAAAAAAAATCTCTTTTTATTGCATTTCAATCTACCAAACCATACATATTTTTAAGTATTTAGGACCTAAAACATATATCAATTAAAATAAAATGTATTCAAAAGAAGGTGTATACCTTAAATATAATTTGCCTGGTTTATTTTATAAAGCCCTTTTGTGTAATATCCCCAATCTCATTCTGAAATATATATTTTATAGCTGGCACTCCATGTACTTGGTCTTGTCTCATCTCAGTACTGTCGCAAGGACATTGTTAGGTTTCAAAAAGATCTGGGGGTAAACCCAGAAGTTCCTGTGATATGTGCTCTGCTTGGCATGTTGGCCCAAATGTTTACCTATGTTTTCTGGCATACCTGTTTCTCTATATACATGTAATTGTACACATTATTACTTATTAACATGTTTTCATCTGTTTAGTGTTCTGGGAAGATTTTTAAACCACCTGAAAAAGGAGGTACTGGGCAGCTCACTTGGGCTTCGCTCCCCTTAACATGCCCATAAACTTAGTTCTGTTCTATCTGACCACTACAATATAAACTTGTCACACCTCCCGCGACCATCTGAACAGCAAAAGTGGTTTCCAGCTGTCAATGCCCCCCAAAACCTGATGGTTACCTGATCTGGTGATAATGGGTAGTCCCAGATATTAAGCTGACTGATTGACCCCACAAATGATTCTGCGGGATTAAAACCTTCTCCTCTTTTGTCTTGTTCTTGTGCTAGCACTAATGCACCACCACCTAAAACATGAAAATCAGTGCATCAATGTGAGACACAAATCTACTTTCAACATAGATGAGAAGCTGATTAAATATATACATATATATCAGCCATAAAATTATGACCACCTGCCTAATATTGTGTAGGTCCCTCTTTCGCTCTCTAAACAGACCTGACTCGTCGAGGCATGAACTCTACTAGACATCTGAAGGTGTGCTGTGGTATCTGCCACCAAGACGTTAGCAGCAGATCTTTTAAGTCCTGTAAGTTGCGAGGTGGGGCCTCCATGGATCCATCCTGGTGCCATGTGTTCGCCAGGAAAGCGACGCACATGCACCGGGCTATCCAGCTATCATGTGCCCATTGCAGGTGCTTTCAGCAGTGGACAGGGGTCAGCATGGGCAACTTGACTGGTCTGCGGCAATGCAGCCCCATACGTAACAAACTGCCATGCACTGTGTGTTCTGACACCTTTCTATCAGAACCAGCATCAACTTTTCAGAAATTTGAGCTACAGTAGCTCATCTGTTGGATTTGACCACACAGGCAACACTTTGCCCCCAAGTGCATTAATCAGCCTTGGCCGCCAATGACCCTGTCGCTGGTTCACCATTGCAGACCAGGAACACCTCACAAGAGCTGCAGTTTTGCAGTCGTCTAGCCATCACAATTTGGCCCTTGTCAAAGTTGGTTAGATTCTTACGCTTTCACGTTTTTCCTGCTTCTAATACAACTTTGAAGACAAAATGTTCACTTGCTGCCTAATATATTCCACCCACTGACAGGTGCCATGATAACAAGATTATCAGTGTTATTCACTTCAACTGTCAGTGGTCATAATATTATGGCTGATCAGTGAACAGTATATACAATGTAGCTCTCACTAGAAGCCTGTTCCTATTGTAAAGAAAAAATAAAATGCCCATATAATATATAGATTGTTTGTTTTTACATTGGATAATACGTACCAGGTATACTTGACCCCACTGATAAACCTTTTCCACCATCTGATAGGCTTCCATCGATGTACACCTTCCAGGACCCATCCATACTTGTCCAAGACACAGCAATATGATGCCATTTTCCATCATTCACAGGAGGGCAATCTGTAATCCTTTCTTTCCCATTGACATATAGTACCCATCTGTACATAATACATATAAAGTGATTAAGCATACGTTTCTGGGGAATAAAGAATGGCAGGAACATGCAGATGACCAATCATTTGGTTCCATATTTGTGAATGGTTCGGCTGAGGAACTTGTGTAATATGAGTATTCATATTACATAAGTCATATGAAATTTCCTCTATGGAAATTGTTGTTATTATTATTGGTAGTAGTAGTGGTAGTAGTATTATTATACAGAAAGTGGTTGATGCTGTGGCAAAACATGTTTTGGAACTAACTCAATATACAGTTGTTAACATTTACAATGTTCTAAAAACTTTTGGAATGCTTCCTAAGAGCCCCATTACGTTTCTACATTTTATTTACCCATTATAGTCCGTGAGTAGGAAAGCATTGTCACTCTTGTCTATTGCATAGGATATTGGAGTTCCATAGTTGGTAGTGTCAGAAGACCTCATCCAGAATGCACAGGTTATGGCACTCATCGTTGGTAAGATATTGTCAAGCATGACATAACCATATATTCCAGAGACTTCAAAATCCAGGTTAAATCCAGAAGACTGTTCTGCATAAAACATAATGGTGTTAATAACCTGATAAGGTACAACAGTAAATATAGTACAATTTTGCTTTGGTCTATGTAGGCTATGAAACACTATCTTACTCACCCGGTATAGTCGCTAAAATCCAGTTTCTTAGAGGAATTAGAGATAACGTTAATGAACAAAATCAAGAGTACTCAACATAATATACTATCGGTACTCGATCAGAAGCTTTTCTATTCACTAAAGCAGTGTTAGTCTACCTTAAGGAACTGGGTTGGCAAACAGGTCAGGATTAAGTATTTACCACAATTTATCTAACTATTCCAAAGGAATTCATAAAAATGTTCAGAAAAAATGGCTCAATGGTGTGCCCCGTAGCCCAGGTTAGGAAAAACTGCAATAAAAGGATGAAATGTTTTCAAAATTTATTTAACATTTCTCCGCTATAGAACAAACGTTAAAACAGACAATTTCCATGACTAATTTAGAATCTGACTCTTTGTGGGTCAACTTGTCGCTCCTATGCTTTCCACTACAACTCAGTGTGAACGCTTTCACGTTACACCTACTGGAAATATTATATATCTGTTGCGTTTACGTTAGTGAATCCACAACTTTCTCCATTTAAGGCAGCTCAGTGGAGCTAACTACATTATACATTATTTATGTAAATTATCTTTTTAAGACATAAAACAAAATTAGGTAGTAGGGGAATATTAGGTTAATAAGAGCATCTTAACAAGCACTATTGACTTTTAATAAAGTCAAAGGTGCCCAATGTTAATTTGAGAAGAGACAAATCTGATGACCACTTTTAGAGATGTTTGCCCACTCAATGTTGGCTGGGAAGTAAAGTAAAATTTCAATACACAGAAGCATCAGTGGTTGTTCTTTGGCTAGGCCACCAAATGGTGATTACAAATGAAATCAATAATTTAAGAAACACTTTTTAGCTCTTGCCAGAATATGTAATACCTGTGTCACACCTGGTTCCAGAAAATCCTGGCGGGCATTTACATGAGTATGAGTTCAAGCCATCTACGCAAGTAGCATGGTTAAGGCAGGGACTTGACTGGCACTCATCCACATTGATTTCACATACTTCTCCAGCAAAACCCTCTAAGCACTGACATCTATAACATAAATGAATGTCATCATTTTCACATTGCAACATACTGGGGCTTCACCTTTAAACCAAGTAATAAAAAATAATAATTACACATAAAATCAGGAATTATATAATAAAACTCAGGCAATGCATTAACCATTGCCCATGATTCCCCATTCGCATGACCATGTGTTTTAGTAGTAATATCAGATTTATTCCACAATGGAAAAGATCTACAATTTAATTATTGATTATCAATACCAATATTTTTTAAACTAAAGCTCTTGACCAAGTAACCTTGACTTTAGAAATCTGACAGCAGTTAAGAAACACTGTTCTTATCTGACCAATATGTCTTTAGCAGTTTGTATCTTGCACTGACAAAACCAGTCAAATAGATCAAGGCGGCGTGGAAGAACCATCTCTTCATATGATCTGTAAAAGCAGTTTTATCACAGAAGGGGGGATATGGTGTGATCAATAAATATTAGGTTTTAACTTGTGTGGGAGTTAAGGCACATTTCAAGAGGTTACTCCATCAACGTCTAATATCTTTAATTGCATGATGAGTAAGGTCACATAAAATGCTGCGTTTCCTATCCTCGCACATGGCAGGGCAATCAGGAGCTGTGGCCGAACAAATAATCCATTATTAACTAATTCTCTCTGTGGATATGTCATATTAATTCTCAGTTATCCATATAAAACAGATTCATTTAAATTAGAAACTGTAATAGCAGAGTTGAACACCATAACATCTTACTAAAATAGTAGCTAAATCATAATCAGTTTAATTTGATTGAATTTAACATGATGTTGACTGGAATCAAAACACTTCAAAATAATTGGAAATGTGTACTAAATTAGAGATTGATGACATCTTATTTAGCAAAGTCAATATTGTCTGAGCATTCAATGACACCCTAAGTGATCCGACTTGTGTGCACTAGTATGTGATGTTTTATAGTTTTGTAGAATGACCTTCATTGTTTTGTGCACCATGATACCAATCGACGTGACAAGCAATTGTTTTTCTTATCACCTGAAGCTGTCAATACCATCAGTGCATGAGGCCCCATTCTTGCAAGGGCCGCTCTGACACTCGTCAATGTCTTTGTCACACGTTTTGCCGGTAAATCCAGGTGGACAAACGCACTGGAAATCTGCCTTCAAATCTTCACAATAACCATTATTTAAACAAGGCTTGGATAAGCATTCATCAATTTCAATTTCGCATCGTGGCCCTGAAATGAGAAAACAACATGGAAATGTGTGAAAGACCTTTTGATTCTGAAAATTAAGTAATGGTGAATTCATATAATAGTATGTACACTGTGCTGTAGCAAACTTCTACAATGACATCACATGCTTGGACATCACAGGCCTGCATCTCCTCCTGCATCTCACGGAAGGCTGAGAAAATCTAATGCTAATAACATATCACACGGCCTGTATGAGGTATAGTTTAACATAGACAATTCTAAATATGATTTTATTAGTATTACACACAATTGGTTCATATACAGAGATATGTGATAACATATTTGTTATTTTATTTAACTAAAGGTTTTCCACCTAAGCCTGAAACTCGAGTATGCATGAGCTATGACCTTTGATAAAAATGTCATGTTCATTGACATTTACTTCCACCAATATGGCCTAGCAGGGTAACAAAATGTGGCATCCTTAGCATCTTCAACTAGAACAATGAATGGATGGAACCAATTAGGTTCCTTCTCAGCTGTGTTGAATTCCTGATGAGGTCTAAGGGTCACATTCACTTTATATGTAATTAGTTTTTGCAAAATAAACCCAGGTGCCTAATGTCAAATTGTAAAATGTGTCAATATTTTGCAGCCTCGCGGAAGGAGGTATTGAACGTACTTACCAAGAAATCCATTTGCACACCGACAGAGGTACATATTAATTCCATCAATGCAGATCCCCTCATTTAAACAGGGACTGGAGCTACATTCATTTACATTCTCTTCACACTGGGGACCTTTGAAAGAGATAAATAAAAACGGGCTTTTTCAAACTAATTTCTTTCCACTGGATATTATTTTCATACTTTACCACAGCTGTCAAATGTTAAAGCTTGTAATACTGACAAATACACACTGCCATAAGCACACCATCACAGACAGAGGACCTTACAAGAGTAATTAGTTTACAACATATTTAAAAACAACCATATTTTTTGTTCACCCCTTTATCCCTTTTTAAAACGCAATCAATTACCTGTATGCCCTGCTATTTTCTCTTCACCTTTATGACCTTCTTTTTTTCCCATGATTATATTAGCAGACCTGGGAAAACCCAGTGTATCCAGTGATCTCCTCCTTTCTCCTGGCGTGACGTGATCTTCGGATTCTCCGTCGTAGAAGCCCCAGGGAAGTTCCGGGTAGCAACAGAGGTTGTCTGCGTGCATTGCACAGACCTTCACCGGGTGATCTCCTCGCCGGTGAACGTCTGCCCGGTGCACGCAGACGACCCCCACCACTACCTGGAACTTCCGCTGGGGGTTCTATGGTGGAGCACCAGAAGGTCATGTCACGCTAGCGCTCCATCACAGAAGGCCCGGCAGATGTGCCGGGAAGAAACAGAGGATGTCCGTGCGTATTGTGCAGAAGTTCACCGGCTGCCAGAGAGCATGATCCAGGACCCCTGAAGCGCTGGGGGGCATCTGGATCTTAGTTTTGTAGTCAGACTTCTATTGGATGACCTTTAATATAAGACTAGGAGTATTTGCTCTCGAGCACATATGGTATATAGCATCACATGAAGACGCTTATATACTGAAAGGTTAACCCTGCAATAATATATATATATATATATATATATCATTTAAATATATATATATGTATATAGTATTTATATGTGAAAATATGTAATTAGAACAAGTAGAATTCATAGAGCCCTCATCCGAAATATGTTAAATCTATCTTCATTTACTTGTGTTTTAGATGATTCAGTTTTGTATAAACAGCTACAGTGATCAGCAGAGATATTCTTAGGCTCCACTTGTGCTATTACGGAAACACTACTACATATCACAATATCAGGTTAACAGCTAAAGGGCTCTCAAATCAAGGAAACTTTCTACTGACAAGGCACAAATACACAGTCACACCTCTGGTGCCACATGTTGAAATGAAGAGAGATTATACATGTGTGCGGGGAGCGTGGGCAGCATGACATTAAGATTAGAACAAGTTTTGTTGACTTGTGAGTTCAGATTTGTATGGATTGCAAATTAAACAAATTTGCTGATTTCATCAATTGAGACAAATCTCAGAAAACAAGGCCAGACACCCCCTGCGCTAGGATAACCTAACCTGCAATAACCTGCAATAAGGGCGGAGCTTCTGGTGATGTACACAACTCCTATTGGAAGATCAGGGGAACAAAATGGCAGACGTTTACTGAGAGGTTATCTCCAGAGAGATGTGGACGAAGAAAGGAGAGAAAAAAAGATAGAAGAGAAAGGAGAAGATGCAGAACAAAAAGATGTGTGACGTGGAAGCAGAAGTAGTTGGCAGAAGAGGTAGGAAGACATGGAGAAAATGGCGGCCCCCATAATTTTTTCTTCTGAACGAAAAATTTCAAGAAAACAGAAATTGTTTCCCAAAAATAAATGGGCCAAAAGATGAATCAGGATAATTT
>VKOC01003447.1:0-33086 GCA_009364415.1 Spea multiplicata
ATAACACACTTGCTTATAAATATCAGATTCATATCAAAGAAACATAGTGAGGAGCACACCTTGGGTGCTTCGTAAGCTGGTTAGAGTTAGCCATCAATAGCACAAGAGCTCAGTGGAGTGGAGAAAGCACATTACACATCTTTTTCAAACAAAAACAAAAGCCCGGCTAGCTCAGTCAGTAGAGTATGAGACTTAATCTCGGGGTCTTTGGTTCACAGCTGGTTTTTAGTACACCAGCCTCCCAACTGAAATGGTAGAGGCTAATACATTGGACTGATTAAGCATGCATAAGGCTTAATCTAAGACAAGCACAAGGACTGATTATTTACAGTAAAATGGTCAAATTGTTCTTAACTGCTGCCCAATACTGTATGAATTTCAACATTAAAATGTGATTGATTTTTTTATACAGAAACACTATAGATTTATTAAATACTCACATCAAAGCAACATCCAAGAAAAACAACCTCATTGTTTATAGCAGTACATTGATTTTTGGGACACTGTGTTTTTGGCTTAACACAATCACAATATGAAGAGGACCTTATCATTTACATGACTGCGCGGGTCACCGGCACATATGCTGGGTGAGTGGATCCACACATTATCCAGGTCTGGGTTAAAGAATTGCTATGACACAGATAAACACAGTACCCTCATGGCTGCTTCATTGTGTATTGCATTTGGTGACTAGGTAAATATGTAAAATGCAGTTACAAATACCGCTTTAACCATTCAGCTCAACACAGAAACTCTGTCCTATGGGACTGCTATAAAACCTCATTTCAAAACCAACTACTAAGGTATATTAAAGAAATTTGCATACTGTTTAAATGTTTTTCTGTACTTTTTCTGCACACCTGGCAGCATGTACAATGAAATGTGTATTGATAAGAAGAAAAAAAAAGAAATAGAAAAGAAAAAAAATCTAATATATATACATATATAAATAAAAAAAATGTAATGAATGGGTGGTCCTGGCACTTTAAAGTGAGGTTGATGGTTGGCGCAGGACAAGGTAGCATTACTTACCCCTGCTCAGCGCTTAGGTGAACCTCTTGAACAATGTTCTCCAAGACTTTAAGAGGATCTCTACCGGCACATGAACCCGCAGCCTTTCCGCTGCAAGAGAAAAGAAAGTATTGTTTAAAACCAGTCTTACAAGTATTTTCTTCCATTGCACCTTGGCTTTACCAGTCAGAGATTGTAAGAGAAAGAATAGAACAAGAACATTAACAATATCACACAAACCAACTATTGTCTGGAATAGCAAAGAGAATACAAAATAGCCTTACTTCAGAGTGCAAGCACAATGGCCAATAACTATTTTGCTTTAAACACGTCCACACACTTACATTATAGAGCTGGAACACCAAACATTAAGAGTCCAGTATTTATATCTACTGTAAGTACCATAGAGTTTGCTTCTTCTTTAATGTTTGTGCTTTTTATATAGCTTATTCACAAAATCAAATGTAAATCTCTTCTAGAAGACGGTGCTTCTCGTGATGTAAAGTCACGGCAAACATACGGAATGAATGAAGGTTTCAGATGGGATCACCATCGCATTAAGGGTGATCATTTCTAAGCAACGTATATTAGCAATCACTTCCACGCAGATGTCACATCGAGTTTGAATTCTTCTTGTTTAAATGAAACACACAACTGACTTTGAAATCTTTTTTTTTTTCATTGAACATATTTTTAAGGAGCTTTTAAAAGAATGGTGGGGCAACGTTGGAGGAGGCCAGACTACCTTTTTAATGAGAATTATGGCCCATCGTGAATGATGAACTTGAAGACACCTCCCTTGATGCCACTCTTGGAGCTTAAAGCACTGAGAGACGTCAGAATCAGCTGTAAAATGTCAGGTAAAATCCAGTTCTGACACAAGAAAAAATACTTCGAAAAAAATCCCTGCAATGATCACTGAACGTTTCTGCTAACTGCTTATAAGCGTAGAATTGCTCACCTGTATAATGTTATTGTCGATTTCAGTGTATGGAATATATACACTTTAGTGATATGCAAAACTGAGACACAGACTAGAACCTATTTTTGATGGCTCTATCTTTTCATTTATAAAGTATTGGGTTAGGGTATAGAGTATATTTTAAAAGTAGCTTTAAAAACTCCATACTTTTTTCTCTTTGTATCTGTAACATGCTTTGTTTATCTGTGGATTTTACCCTCTATCTGAATCGTTGCCTCTTGATTTCTCTTCTTTCATTTGAATGTCTCTTTCTGGACAAAATAAATTACAAACAGAAGAGGGTGTTCAACGTGCTTTCAGTCAGTATACAACTGTGTATAAACATCATAATTGACAGCTTCGTCCAGCTGTTGTGATGGCATCAGGATACCTGGGAACTTCTTATGGTAGGCTACCCAGAGCTCTCCCTCTTCTGGACAATGAGGAGGCGAGAAGCATGGCCAAACTCTCCACCATGCCTGGACATAGTAAAAACTGACCCAGAGACCCAGGGAATCAGAACTTCATTCGGAGACCCCGGGTCAAACTTAAAAAGCTCCCGAGTATGGTCATCAGAATGCAGGGACTTGAACTTCTCCTAGCAAATTATTTCCAATATGGGCGTCAAACCCTTCAAAGGATGACACTTTGTAGGTCTTTACTGTCAGCTGTGATGCAGGAACAAAAAGCATATACTCTGTGGATATTTTTGTAACCACTAAGAAAATAAAACAGCCTTCGCCACCTGCCAAAAACACTTTAACGGGAAAAATACCTGCACATTCCTCTTTATTCTGTATATATTCGGATTATATCACTTCAACGAAAACCCATGCTATGGTATATGACTTTTTTGAGAAGCGGTGGTCTTGTGTAAGATAATGGGTTTAATACAATAAAAGTCCTCTTCTTAGAAGCTTAAACAAAGAGAGGTTGTGCAAGGAGTTACAATACACGCTGAAATGTTCATTGTAATAAAAACGTTAACATCTTAAGTGGACCGATACATTCCCGTTACTGAAAGAAGTCTGGGAAACATTAAAAACAACATGTTTTGAGGATATATTTTCAAGTGAAAAGATAATGAATAATTAAAATATATTTAAAAAAATAAATGCATAATGGAGGAGAAATCTGGATTGTATTTCATACATGTGTTGGCTCAAGGGGAACGTTATTTTTTTTTTCTCAAGGAGTTAGGAAACTGGTTGCCAAGATACTTCAATAACTTATTATTATAAGTTAATCCACCAGGAAGAGTGCAGCGTCATGCGGACCAAACCCCGCAAATAAAAAAAGGTAAATAACGAGTATTGTTGGCAGCCATTCAGGATGAAGCTGTCTTCATCAGAGGATTTTTCTGCATTTGGAAAATTTGAATACATATTAAATAGATTTACTACAGCGAAGGAATTCAAACATGTATGGGATAGGCATACGGCTATCATAAATCTAGGACGAGACCGAGGTCTGAGAAAGGTTTGATTATTTACAGCAGAACAAAAAAGGCAGACCAGGTGAGCCAAATGGTCCTTACACGCCAACACACTGTCTATGTTTCTATATCGTCCTAGGGAAGTCACGCCAAAAGGTGGACCTAATATTGGGCAAGAAAATCTCAAGAACTACTCAACAGGTTGATGCTGGACAGTGCTATAGATGACCAATGGCCTGTGCCCCCGAAGAGCATCAGCCAGATTGGTGGACGTTCTTTCATTAAGAACTTGGTCTGAGACAGGTATTAATGCCTTTGTTTCTGTGTAAGAACATACGGATTGCCGTCACCACTGAAGGAAATGTTTCCAGATATTTTATTTTTACTGTGACACCGTGACACAAACTAATACCCGGTGTCGGGATCCAGCATGTCGGACACGTAGACAGGCTGAGGCTGTTCTAGAGCAGCTAAGTACATGAATCCCTGTATGCCTTTGTTTCTGATTCATCTAAAGCAATACAGATAGTGATTAATTCATTGCAAAGAGGGTTAGAAGAATTCCATTAATTAAATCACCTGCACAAAGCCGGTCTTGAAATACACAAGATTTCTCCCCCATATGACATTGATGAATGGTCACGGTGAACACCGAATTTATATCCGGCAAACGACAAAAATAAAAGCACATTTTCCATTATTCTGTGACACTGAAAACCTGTCTGTGTCAAACGCGGACCTGACAGGTCATGGATGACTTTAAATGATGAAAATATATTGGCGTTTTGGTCAACGAGTAGACAGGGTTTTTGGGGCGACGTTGATAACTTTTATTGGTCCATCGTGGAAAATATCCAGAGTCACGTAAGCTATAGGCCGTTTCTTTTTCTATTTTAAATGCAAAGATACGCACGATATATTATTTATTCTGGAGAGAATGTCAGCCCTGCCACTTCCCAAGATATATATAAGAAAGAAGTTAATAGTATGGTATTTAAAACACGTAATCTAACCGTAAGTGTGTGTGTGTATATATATACTTATATGTACACACATACACACCACACACACACAACACACACACACACAGTATATGGCAAAAGTATTGGCACATATTCCCCCTTTGCAGCTATATCCGCTTCCACTCTTCTGGGAAGGCTTTCCATAAGATTTTGGAGAGTTTCTGTGGGACTTTTTGCCCATTCATCCAGTAGAGCATTTGTGAGGTCAGGCACTGATGTTGGACGAGAAGGCCTGGGTCACAACTGGTGTTCCATTCTTCTATTCTTCCTAATATATAATTATACATGTATTTATTAAGATTTTCTTTGTTTTGCGTTGGTTTTCACAGTTGCGAGGTTCTAGAATAAATCCTATGGGAATCAAATTAAAGTAGCGTGGGGTAAGTGGGGCTGCCGCCGATTGCCTGTGTTCCAGGGAAGCTCGCAGGAGTAATAAAATCCACAAGGAAATCAATAATCGTATATAATGAAAGGAAAGAAGAAAGGGGAAAGTGCTCGCTGACTTGAAGCTGGGAATGGCATAGCATTAATATGGGACATTCAGTTGCCGAGATGTTCAGAGTCACACACTGCGAGTTCAGTTAGGCAAATCAAATTGATACGGGCACATATGTTTCATCCTGTTGAGCTGTATTTAGTTATCTGGGTCGTGGATAGAATAAAGCATATTGTAATTCCCTGTCTTTCACGCATTGGAGCTGTGGCTTTACCAGAACGCAAATGTAACTTTACAACCTGCTTGAAAATATGTATGTCTTGGGAGTTGAATTTTATTTTCACTGTGTTATTTCTGTACACATTTTCTGATATATATATATATATATACACTATGGTGACTGTGGATACATACACATCCAGCAACCAATCTAATCTCATGGAAAAGATGGACATCAGAGGAGGAAAAGGGAATAGATGGATTTGGGTCTGTTTTAACCCAGGACTGCACACAGGACAGGCCGGGGTTAACAGGTTTGAGGCTGCAGTGATGACACTCGATGGATAAAATCATATAGTTTATTAATCAAATCAAAATACATGCACCATAATCACCACTAGAAGAGGAACAGAACATATTATGCTTAGACGCCAGGCGCCATACACTGATCCCCGGCAGGGTCTCGCATTGCTGGATGGGTCCCACTTTTATATCTTTTAGTAATACATGGAAGTCTATGCAACTACGATCTACGTGATCGAGCTCATTAGCTATTGTTTAGCAATTTTGTGGTTAAAGAACAGGAATCTCGTGCTGCGCTCCCTATCCTGTACATCTTCGGCCCCACTAGAACATTCTACACGACATCACTTTGATTTAAAGTTCCTGTTATGCTTTTATACAAAGAATAACTGAAAAAACAGCATATTAACCCCTTCCCTCAACAATTAGCCCTTAAACCAAAATACCTTCATCACACTATTAACCCTTTCGCATCATAATTCTCTTCCGGACGCTCCAAGGTCCAAGAGGACACTTGTTTTTGGAGACATGGCAACATGATTTCAACTAGTAATTCTCCCTTAAAGAAAACTGATGAACGAAAAGTTAAAGGGAATCCAACAGCCCAACAGAGAATGCTAAGGTTAAACCAGAGTCGCCGTAGTGCAATTCAATTGATTCTGCCCTATTTCAGCTTGGCTATTCAAAAGTGACATGCATTTAAGTAAAAAACAGCTATATAAGGTGGAGAAATTACAACACAGGCTCAAGACAAGAGCAAAATGGACTATTTATTCTTTTATCTTTATTACAAAGTTCATTTACAAGGAATTGTTTACTTTATTTGTTAAATGTCTTACTAGAATTTAATTCCAGACGGAAAAAAAAAATAATAAAGCCAAATAATTAAAAAAGAGACAATCATTGGGAAGAAAAAAGCGTGAGCGAGAAATAAATGTCCTTTATGAGGACAAATCAATGGGACCTGTCTGCATGCAGATATTTGCCGTCTGATGTTTTCCTATTTCACTTTTGAAAATTCAGTGGGATTTTCAGTACTCGCTGATTAATAATTGCGCATCGGAACGTGCCGCACGACACAGAGCAATGTATGTATTTTATGAAACATGAACATAAACATGTATATAATAATAGGTCTGAATTCACTACAATGCTTAACTTTACCAACTTTCAAGAGGAACGCTTATCTTCAAAATATGTAAGTTGTGATGGGGTAGAGGTAACGGAAAAACCCTCCACTTAAAATTAAGGGGGTAACAGAGGCGTTATTAACCACTAATCTGCATGCACCAGATAAGCCCAGAGACTTGTTTAAAAGGCTCTGTTAAAAGGCTGTAGTAGAGCAGGCATTTGATCTACGGGATCCTTGTAAAAAGTGCATATAGAGGCAAAATGGTGATCATTGTTAACATACCGTACTTACCGGCGTATAGCACGCACCCTCGCCGTGACCGGAAGTGAGGGTGACGCGGCTGCTGATCGTGCAGCTCTATGGTTTATCGGCGTATAACACGCAGGTAGGTTTTCGGCTTTTTTTTGTTTTACCGAAAGCGCGTGTTATACGCCGATAAATACGGTAATTTGCACACTCTGACCAAGAATCCCTTGCAACAGCGGCGGCAATACACGACTATTGTGGGAGCAACAAGTCTCTGGGCTTGTCTGGTGGTTAATACTGCCTCTGCCTCAATAATTATCATATCCTGAGAATTATGATACAATGGGAATTTATTTTTTGTAACATGTAAACACAATGTGGTTTATTCACTAAAGGGAGAGCTGGCAGAAGAGTTTGCAGGATTACTATGGTTTCAGATCTCGTTATTCGCTATTCATTATAAGGGCCAACACTGGCATGTTTCTCCAGCAAGAAGGGCTGAGCTGGCCCAATATAATGTATAATTCAATGGGTGAGGAGACTTTAAAGAAGTTGGACCTTCACAATGTGTATGTGAAGCGTTTCTTCCCATGCTATGTGAAGCGTTTCTTCCCATGCTATGTAGTCATTGCCAGTTTCCCCATCTTTCCCCTATTTTGTAAGAACACTAACCGAAGATGGTCGTTAGTAAATTGGGAAAATGTAGTATCCATGGAAATTAATACTGAACTAAACTCCCTCCCCAATCTTCCATACACACAGACTACATTGGAAGTTGACTTTAGTGGAGGTTGAATCATCTCCTCATCATTAGCATAATAATGGTAAACCCACAATCACATATCTTTAGAGAATGAACATTAGTTTGTTTTTGTCCTTGTTTCAAGTAACAACCCCGGACTCGCCCTCCTTTTTAATTATGGCAAACAGTAAGCATGGTGATAAAATGGTTTCAGTTGGGTTTTCTTAATGGTTCAGTCTGCCAGTCTCACTAGTTGCGTCCCACCGGTCATTTCATAACTTGACCAGGAACTCATCATGAAAACGCCAGGGTGAGGAACAGCTAAATCAAGGGCACAGCCTGGCTTTAACCCCTTCGTTCCCCTATAGACGTTCTGGGACGTCCAAAAAACGCCCACAAAGAAACCCCTATGGACGTCCCGGTACGTCCAGCCCTTCGTTCAGCGTCAGGGACACATCCCTGCCGCTGCACGGGAGACCAGGCTGTCGTTTGACAGCCTGGACTCCCCACTGACAGCAGAAGCCGGCTTTGCCAGCTTTCTGCTGTCCGATCGCCTGTAACAGCTTCCGGCATGAAAGCCGGTAAGCTGTTACCGGTAAACTGCCCGATCGCATGATTGCGCAGTTTCAAACGCGCGATCGGGCATTCCCTTCCGGGTTGCGTCCCCTGCGGGGATATCCTGCCCTCCGATGAGGCACAGAGACGCTACGATCTCTATGCAGGTCTGTGAGGACCTGCATAGAGATCACAGCGTAATCGGTGCAGGGGGATTGCGGGGAGGGGAGTGAGAGACCATCTCTCTCACTCCCCTCCCGTCCTGTAACAGAAAAGCTGAAAAAAAAAAAGTTAATTAATTTAAAAATAAATTAAATAAATCATTAAAATAATAATATAAATAATACTAATTTTTTTTTTAATGTGAGCTGTGATGTCACTGTGACATCACTGGCATGTTCAGGAGGTCCCTAGGAGGACCTCTTACCATTACTGTGTAAAAAAAATATATAAAAAATACAAAAAAATGTAAAAAAAATTAAAATAAAAAAATTAAAAAAAAATATATATAAAAAAAGATAATAAAAAAATTCTTAAAAAAACCTTACATCCCATTGCCCTAGCATAACATCTGCAGATAACCCTCCTGCCCCCGTTCACAACCCCCAAACCGGTTAAGCCATAGCCATAAAAATTATACAAAATTGTACACCTAATAGTATGCTCCCTGGTGCTGGGAAAGTCTGGAAAATCTATATAAATTAGGTATTTCTGAAATCAGGACACCTGAATTGATAAACTTGGAGGGGAGTTTCCATCACTTTACCTAATTTTGTGAGGATTCAGAGGGAAAATGTAAAAAAAAATTAGTTTATTTTTCTAATCTTCGCTAGTTTTTACTAAATTTCTCATTCTAAATTTTCAGCTAATCATCCAACTATGGTATCAAACGAAAGCTCTATCTCTCCTTGAAAAAACAATATATAGTTTACATGGGTACACTATTCACAGGAAAAGAGAATCATCGCTAAACCGACATACCCCAAAAATGGCAAAATTGCTCTGGGCTTTGAGGTACCAAAAACCCCTGGGATTGAAGGGGTTAATATTACGATGTAAACGTTTACATCCATGTGCACATTTTTCTTTAGCCTTCTGGTTACGGCTTTACATAACTTCTGTGGCTGAATAGAAGGATTCTCAGTTGGAAGTCCAGAGACCTTCTGACCCACGTAGAATGTTATGGAATGCTGTGCTACAATGGCAAAAGCTTTATAGGTGGTTCTGGAAAAGGCATCTTCAGCAATCTTTTTTTACAACTAATCAACATCAAAAAATCAAAAAGCCCCTGATTTTGTATAGAAGCCCCTTATTCTGTATAGAAACGCTAGTGTTTGGTTTAATTGTATGCAATCATCTTCACAAGAGATGAGGTAAATCAAATAAATGAATGGATACAAAAATAATTAATTGGTCTCTCATGGCGACATTGGTAGTTTATAATTATTAACATTCCTATTTATTTGAAATGGCAGAATTTTAATGTTATTTTTGTATTTGTGTTCTTAGTATTATTTTTTACTTTTTGCTTGACCCTGATGATTGTACATTTTCTGCTCTGGTGGTTTGCATTATCATATGCCCACATTTTCTTTAGTCACAGATGAAAATAATCTATGTTTTAAACACTTCATGGTCTTGCGAGTACTAAAGGTGATTAATCATTTCCCCTCCAGTTCTCATAGTGCTAATTATTCCAGTCTCTCAAGATCATGTGTAATTTGCTCCAAGCTTATTTTAGAATAGCATCCAATGTCCTGGAAAATTCTCAAAGACAACAAACACAGAAAAAAATGCTTTACAACCAGATACTTGTGACTAGTAGGGTAAAAGGAAGATGGTCAGGCATCTTGGCTGGGTGTTGCCACTGACCGACCTGATTGCGGTAGCACCCAAGCTGGCTCATACCACTTACCTCCATGGTCGTCATCCTCTATGTTGCGGACCGGGTCATAGTCCGGCATGGACCGGGTCATAGTCCGGCATGGACCGGGTCATAGTCCGGCATGGACCGGGTCATAGTCCGGCATGGACCGGGTCATAGTCCGGCATGGACCGGGTCATAGTCCGGCATGGACCGGGTCATAGTCCGGCATGGACCATCTAGTATGGTCACTAGATTCAATGCTCCATAGTGTATACGGGCCGCTTACAAGGGAGATAACCAGTCCATGAAGCAGTTGCTTGCCAGGTGGTCTGCCTATGGTTATATACAGCAGATGGGCTGCTACTCCCCAGACCTGCAGCCCTAGAATACGTCACTATGGGCAGGTCAGTTCAAAATGATTTCTCGTTTGGATATCTAATGTAGCAAATCACTTATCTTGACTAAATTGTAACATCCTACAGTTTAAAATTGTTGCAGAAGTCTGTGCACCCCTTTTGAGGACTCGTATATATTTATGATGCAGTAAAAGAAAAGTTGAATTATTCATTAATAAAACTGTATTATCAGCCCTGCAACGGTAGAATGGAAGAACATTTTGGATTTTATTAAGGACCTACCTCAATGAATCAATGATTTTATCCGTGGAGTGGCGCACAATATCCTTCGGACTGATCCCTAAGGGACCTACAGCAACTTCCAACAACTTCTGGATGGTGTCAAGGGACTCCCCATTGATACACATTGCTACAGCCAATTCCTTAATCTTCTCCCGTTCAGACCTTGAAATGTCATAAAGGTAGGAGTATTTGTGTAAACGATCCTGTGGGACATAAAAACAAAAAATCAAACACAGCTCTGGAGAACTTCAAAAGCTAGGTCCATATTCTTTTGACTTTGTTTTAAGGTGCTGTTCCACTTAGATAAAGAATATTAATAATTAATATTTTCTGGGAACCTTAAAAGAAAAGGCATTTGTTGGATATATATTTGGTTCAAAGTATGCTTGCTTTAGGAAGCTGGTTACTAAGTGAATCTGATAAAATCTATCATGGACCAAGATGAAGGAGTCCCCAAAGAGGTGTAAGAATCTCTACAAGACCGGCACAGGTAACACAGTATGCCATCGCATTGTTTTCAAACGGAATCGCTCTAACAACATTTCACCCATTAAGAAAAACAGGTTGTCCTTAAACCCATTAATGACAATGCATCGTGAGCACGTACATGTAAAGGCTTTGTCGTGAAGGGGTTAAATGCGAAATTAACAGCAAAACACCCACTTGATTTCAAAGTAAAATACACTTTTGAATATAATTGATTGATATCCAGTGTTACGCCCTAAAGGCAAATTTACTGGCATTTTGCCCTTACATCTTTGAGCCAATTTACATTACACATCGATTAGCCCCCCCAAACCCCCCCCCCAAAAGTTTGGCAGTAAAGTACATATTTATATCAGTTTTTCTAGAGCTACAGCTAAAAAGGCGGCCAAGGTTTTCTTCATCCTCTCACTCAGGGTTGTTGGGTACCCGCAGGTAATATAAGTTATTAAAACCTTTCTTAAGCTTTGCTGTAGTTCAGTGAGAAATCTTAATGCAGTATAACTGGGGAGTAGGTAAAGCTCATTAACAAAGAATAAAACCCAAACTGTTTGTGGCTTGTGCATATGGTTCTTTCCCCAAGGCTTAGAAGAAAATTAGAAGAGCCAGGGGACGTATTCATGAAACCCATCTACCCTCGTGCAGCTTAAACATATTTATTTGACCACTCATATATTTATCATATTTCGCAAGGACCACAATTATTTGTCTTTATTCAGGGATCGGTCTTATCAGGCCACCTGAACAGTACTGTCATTTCTGAGAGTTCCTTATATGAAAGACAAGTAATACAATTCCAGCTAGAATCACAATATTCTGCGGTTTCCAGATATTCGGGAAACCTGATGTTCGAGTACAATATGGGATTGAACTGGGGAGAATGTCACTCTTATTACCTGGTCCATAGACTTCAAGTGGCCGATGAAATTGTGATTGAGTGTTTCTAGATGAGCATGAGATTGCTGAAGATGATTGAAGGCAACCTCATAAGTGACATCAGAGTTAGACGCGCCATTGCCATCTCCAGAGCTCTTTTTCCTTTGCTTCTCAATAAACTGCTTGACTGCTGTCATTGTTTTCCTTGTCATCTCCGTCCTGGCTTCCACCGTCAGCTAATGCAAACATGTATAACAGCTTTACTCAAACAGGAACACGACATTTGGAAAATCAGCACGCAAGTTCTTCACTTACTCCATGAATATTTTAAAAGGAATTTTTTTTTTGAAAACAGTTCAACTTTAAAGGTTTTTTTGCCATGAAACTACTTCCAGGGGAGAGAAAAAAACAAATGTAATCAAATATTATGAATGCTTGAGAAACTAAATATTTAGAACAGAGAACCGATGTGTGAAAAGCCTAAGCGTGTCAGCATTTATACACATTTGTTATGACAGCTTTAGATCGTAGACTGTAAGTCTTTCATAGAGGAAAATGTAGAACAAAATTGAAGAGGGGGGTCTTACTTCAGATGAGTTCTACACACATCATGTGTGCCATCAGTTTATTTGTGGTTATTCCAAAAGAAGAGGCAATATTTTACTGCAACTAGCGATAGACAGACAGATAGATAAATAGTTTTATGGAGATGAATTGATCCAAATTACATAGAGATAATGGGCAATGCCAAAGGTGCCCTCAAAAGTACCCAGTCTTATCACAACGGTATTTTTTCATATTTAAAAAAAAATGGGGAAGGAAAAACAAAGAGACAATAACATCCTTAGATGTATGATCACAGAAGAGTCAATGGGAGTACCCATATCCATGGTGCAAGCTACTATACTTTTGAGGGTACCGATTGCCAGCTATGTGACCTTCAACTAGTGGACCTGCAAAGACAACCTTGGGTGATTTTGGCAGTCACCTAAGTCTTGAATTTTTTTTTGTGAGGGCTGGTATACTCCACCAGACAGAGGGCACACAATGGTTAATAAAGGATGATAAAAAAAAACTGAGTACCCACGTCAGGGTATAAGCTCTCCCAAAAATGTATGTTTTTCTTTGCATCAAAACCTGCAGCTTAAGCCAATACATTGAAAAACTTGCGCTCATCTGACAAGCTCTTGAGGAAATGTTCTTTGAGACTGGGCACCCATGCTTAAAAACCTCATATCAAAAGAGGTGGCTCAGGACCACATCAATAATCTACTTCTCCTTGACAGAGAAGATGTTGAGAACATCTGGAAAAGAAAAACGGTTCATCATCTCTGCTACGCTAGTGAGCGTTCCTCAAAATTCTGAAACAATTTTAATAGAATAATAATAATAAAAAAAATAACCGCGTCTCGCAGGCAAACTAAATTCAGAGCATATTTTAATACTTGGAACGACAAGACCGTTAGATCCTTATCTCCGTGCAAATATATGATTCAGCAGGCTGGTGCCTTACAGTAACTCCGTAATTACAATGCATCACTTTACTCCAGCACATATGTAGTGTTCCGAGTGATGAATATTCAGCAGTTTTAGAATGATTTATGTCATCATTTGATCAGGTATTGTTTCTTCCCACCCGGGATGGTCTGCCATCTTGATCCTTTAAAAAAATTGTTAATTTAAAGACTTGTAGTGTAGAACATCTGGCTGTTTCCACTCGGAAAATACATGTGAGACGTTATAAAGCGGAATAAAACTATATACATTATAATAAAAATAACTCACAATCCTGCATAACAATTGTTTAGCTGCAATGTAACAACTTGAGGCTTGCATCTATCCTTAAAATATACATACGGAAAAAAAGATTTAGATGAGAGTATGCTAACGATCATCGAGAAAGAAAAAGGAGTAATTGGTTTTTGCTGTTCTCCAGGGCAAATGCTTTTGTTGCCATAATGCATATTGAATTTGGGTTAGTAATTTAGTGAAATTACACTCAATTACATTAAACCTCATAGTATATATACCAGCGGTAAATATCTATCTATACAAAATTATGCAAATCATTGACTAATTGACTTTGTATTAAAATGATTATTTCTATTATACATAATGCAGATTGGGCATGCCACTTCTTATGGTCTTGCAGGAGGGTCTTCTGGGGCTTTTAAGATTCCATCCACTACCGAAAGTCCCACGGAGGACGATAACCATAGAACTCTTTATACTACTCAGGAAACAGATGAACTTCTTCCTAGGCTTCCGGAAACAGTCCTTAGTCGATACCTTTTATTGGACCTTTTTTCTATTTTGGCCAAATAAAAGGTTCTAACTTTGATTAAAGGCTTCATTTTCATCTCAGAAAATAACCACAAATTACAAGGGTAAAAAAAGAAGGGAAAATGAACCATATACTTCCTTTAGGGAAGGTAGTAAAAAAAAAAAAATATACATATCTACCTACAGCACTTAAAGAATAGTGACATCATAGAAGACCGCTGCGTGGCACAAGGACAAGGGGCTACCACTGTGTTTAAAAATCAGCCACAAATGTCATAATTGCGAGTTGCCTTTAAGTATTTCTCTTAAATGGGTATCATTACACATATCAACTCGGGGCTCAATAGACGCACCACCAAGCCTGGGATAGTAGTCTGCCATAAGATATAATTAGGCGATCTAGAGCCCTGTGCCAGACGGTAGCAGTGCCAGAAGCCATTTAGTAATACGGTTATTCAGATCTAGCCAAAACCACATATTCTAATACACAAGTCCTCAAAAGGCACATGAAGAGTACAGTACAACTCCCACTAAGCCCAGCCTGAATCACAGGACATAAAGATCAGGCAGCTTGTGTTAGCAGCTCCGGCGGTGTCTTAATAGTTATGAAATGCAACTTGTTGTTGGCCGTGTTTCTCTCCCTGCAGCAAGCGATCCGTGCGTATTCACACTGTCACTGAGAAGCATGCTATTTATAATTCCTTCTCACCCCTCGCGTTAATAATTAATAGAATTGTGAATTTAGGACACAGACTCTGGAAATCTACAACAAAAGGTATTCCAAAAAAGTTGAAATTAACGGGTGACATTAGCCAAGACGGAAGCGTTGATGTAGAGGTACGGCTGCCGACCTCCTGCTACCCCCTACTATCCCTGGTCTTCTGGACGGGGGACAGGACATACCTTCTAAGTGTGTTTCTGTAGGAGGGACACAATGTCTTGACCTTCCTTGATTTGCCTCTTTCTAGAGATCAGAATGTTTGCAGGTAATGAGTCTAGGGATCTACAAATCTAAATAGTAACAACAATGTGTACACATACACACACACACACACACATACACACACACACACACACTATTACTGCTATCAGCTGCACATCTAAGTACAACCATAAGACCTTATTTTAAATTTTGGATGCACAATCCATCTTCTGCAATTACCCTTAGTTAATGAAGTTGTTCTTTGTCCTGGGGTACTACCATACGGTTCTTTTTCCCTTGTTTCACTTACTGTTCATAACGTCTATGCATGGTGTATATTTACTCGCAGACCCCAATATGTTTGAAAAAGATTAATTTTCTGGAGACTCTAGGAATTTTTCTTTGGCACGGCCTCACATCAGTAGTGACGCATAACTCACAAGCGACTCCTCCACCGTCAGCTATACGAAGCAGCACTTTGGGAGAGTTCCAACGGAATTCAAGCCAGTAACTCATATGCTAACATCTAGGAGAACACTCATGGGAATCAACGTGAAGTTCACCTCAAATAACCAAACTTCTTTAACCATGAGATCAGTGAACTAATACGAATGTATTCACCCCCAGTTTATTGCTGGCTAAAAACCTTAAGTACCTAAAAAACTAAAGTACCAATTTATTACCTGCCAACAGTCCTGATTTTAATGGGACAGTCCCTTTTCTTGGGTCTTGTCACGTCAAATGTGGGTCTGTTGCACAGCATAAAAGTACTGCCTGTACACAGTCTAAGACAGACACAGCCTGGACGCTTGCAAATGAGTTCCAAACTACCCAGAATCTGTACTGGGTAGCCTAAAGCTGAATGCTGCAGGATCACGCAGTATGTGTGGCCCTTGCCCCTTTAGACCCCGATATCTAGGTCTATGGCGAGTATGCAATTTAAGCAAGCTAAATTATCTAATAGGATATCACGTTTTTATGAGAGGAGCTTAGATGCCCTTTAAAGACCTCAGCTGAGGTTATGATTACCTGTGGGATTTTCTCTGCACTTACTGAAAAAACATCTTGTGAACCAGCAAGAAGTCCTTCATAACCACATATTATCTAGACAAGAGTACATTAACATCTATTCCTGATCCACTTGATAAGTACACAATATACGATACACAATATAACCAACAGTAAGTGGATACCTGACTATCACACCTATATGACTATGTTGGACACCCCATTCCAAAACCATATTCCACTCTTCTGGGAAGGCTTGAGGCCAGGCACTGCTGTTGAACGAGAAGGCCTGGCTTACGATTGGTGTTCCAATCCATCATAAAGATGGGGTTGAGTTCAGTGCCTTGTGCGTCCGGTCAGGTTCCTTCACACTAAACTCATCCAACCAGGTCTTTATGGACTTTGCTTTGCGCACTGGGGGCGGTCATGCTGGAATAGAAAAGGATCTTCCCCAAACTGTTCCCACAAAGTTGGAAGCAGAGCATTGCCTATTGTCTTTGGGAAAAAGGCCGATGTATGATGGGGGATTCGACAGAAATGTAAAGCGCCCACTTAGCTATAATATGTATTAAAGTGCTTCATATCACGGGCTACAAAGTTTTTGCTAAGGATTTCAAAGAAAAAATAATGAATGTTTCAGCCTCAGACTAGATGAAGATTACATGCAGAAACGGCCCCAAAATATCTTACTATTTCCATATGATTTCCTTTCCTTATACCAAAAATATAGCACATTTTATTGCTCTATTAAAATGTATGTTTTCTTACATAAATCACTGCATACATACAGAGGTATATAGAGAATGCTAAGAGATACAGTCTGCTTCATTATCACATGCCGGTATGTGTAAACACAAGTGGGAATATGTTACAGGAACAAACTGTATAATATTCAAGCAGCGACAGTATGTACGCAAATAAAGAGCGTTATCACAAAGACATTTTACCTTATTAACAGCCTGTGAGGAGAACGTAACTTCATCAATGAACGCAACTAAATCCCCGGGGCTGAGTCTATCAAAGTACTTTCTGCAGATGTCGTACGCGTGGATCCAATCGGCTCCCGATGGCGGAGCTTTTTTGAGAAGCTGCGGGTCACCGTTCCAGAAGAGCTTCTTCAGCCAGACAGCATGGACGGAGCTAGAAGACAGCATAGACCCATCCGTCTCGGGAATTCTTGGTGCCAGCTTGGATATGGCCAGCACATTCTGGCTGGTGAGAACTGGATCCAGAGATACTAGGGGACTAATACTGCCGTCTGTAAGCTTTTTATAATCAAGACCTAATGGACCAAAAAAAAGTACCTTTTTATTTCTAAATACAATATTGGTAAAATAGTATTGCACGATATATTGTGTGGTTAAAGAGTAATTGTCACACACTGTAGATCACCCATGGTCTTAATCCATAAGTGTGTGTGTGTGTGTATTATTTATAGTTTTATATAGCATTATCACTTTCCATACTGCTGTACAATGGGATATATATATATATATATATATATATATATAAAATATATATACATTGGTAAGCAGAGGTGATATATTTCAGTGAAAACATGGAGGTGATTGTGTAGCATCGCTAGGCCGTGTTCTCCAGTCTTCTTCTGGGGGTCATACTCCCCAAAAGAATACAAATCCCTTTAGAAACTCTTCATCACGTCAACATAAAAAGTGCAATACATAAGGACTTAATTAAATAAAAGAGTGGCATTACTTACCCCAGACATTAAGATGGCGTTATTAAAACATTACCTACCCCAACCACCCAAAATGCCAGGCCAACAGACAAAAGAAAAGGGTGTATATGTTAAGGGTTCATCAGCTATCAATAGCTTGTAGACAATCGTTGGCACTTGTGGCTCCAGTGCAATATACCAAAACAATGACCGGTAAGCCCATCCGAGTACATACGGGAACAGCAGCAGCCGCTCTCTACAAAGAACTAGATTTCTTTTTAGCATAGAGGAATACACAGGGGTATCATTGGTAATCAGGATAGGATTAGTTATAGTTTGTTGATCCAGCGGGAAATCACATTTTGGAGTCAACAAGGATTTTTATCTCTTTTTGAGGCACAATTGTCTTCTTCTGGATCCACATTAAATAAAGATAATAGTAACACAAATGGAGAGAACTTCCAGGTGTGAAACAATAATTCCACATTACTACACCCTTAAAAAAAGTAATCTTCCCACATCTCATAGATCTATTTCAATAATATCGCCCTGTCTTCAGATTAATTCACCCTGACCCATGACATAAACTGATATGCCATAACAATTTTTACACAATTACAAAAACAAAGTCTTAAAGTTGCATTTTATAACATGCGTATTTTACAGGTGACCAGACCATTTTAACAATGTTTTTTATTATTATATTATTTTTGAGTCGGCTGTATGTAACATGTTTTGTAATTACCGCGCCATTATCATTATACCTAATGTGTCATAAAACAAGTTCTACGCTACTTCTTGATAAGTGTCCCGTAACAAGCCCTCCAACCATCTCGCCGGTTCATGCTCTTGTTCATCTACATTATAATCACTAACAGTTCATTTTCACCTACAGGAATAAATCTGCTTATCCACAAAAAAGGGAGTCCTTGATAATATTCTTCTCATTAGAACAATGCCGCTAAGTATTAACATAATTGTATTATCAGCCCAAAAACCGCCCTTCAAGTCACTGGAAACAGGGTCATGTGGGGTAGAACCTCAGGAGTAATAAAATGAATACATTTGGAATTCTACGTTTCATGTCTTTTCAGAACAAATACATTAATTTAGTAAAAGTATCTATAGCCGGTAACACAGTAGTGATCATTAGAAGAGGACAGTAATGTTTACGTAGCACATTGGCAGGGTTATTTTACATAGTAGTTTGTATTTTATAATAGGTTATACTAACAGATCTATTTAACGCTAAATTACATCTATTTTTATATTTACGTTTTTCAAATTGTAATTATGTCGTTAACAATGTAGTCAAATGATAACCACTGATTGCTTGGTTTTTGTTCCATCATTTATTCTAAGCAACATTACCCAAAAGATTATGCTAGAATTTTGTGTTTGGTTTCCAGGTTAGGCGTGATAGTTACTGAGCAACACGTATGTCCGACATTTCTAACACCGGTTAATAAGTGGGTATTTATCCAAATAACCATTGCATCTTCATATATGTTAGAGTACCCATTGTTTGGGGGTAGTATAATTAATATACACCCAAAAATTCCCATTAGAGAGGAGAAAAAGAGGATTGAGTCAATCTTCTAACTCTCACTGGCATGTGGCCAACGCACCACAACAGGCGCTTCTTGTCTGTCAAACCATCAACCTTAGCACTTCACTAAATCCCGTTCTCCTTCTGATTAATCCTTTACCTGATCTTTCTGTTATCTTACTATCATCCTATGATGCGTAGTTACTGTCATTCTTAACGGCCCTGGTGGTTAGATGACTGTTTGGGGGCTCCGGACCGGGCAGCGGCATGCTATGATCACGGTTATTTCATTTGTATTCATCTATTTAACTATACATTCTAGTTAACTGTCTATGCCGATAATTCTATTATTATTTTGATAAATAGTTTTAGTTTCACCGTTTCAGATTTCAGTCGCTGTTCTGTTGCTCTTTTGTGTATTTATGCCGTCTTTTTCAATAAAATGTGCTTCCATTATCTAGAAGTGAATTGTTACTGTTGTTCAAGGCTATACATTTAAACTGATACCTGTAAAAGAATTGGGTTCATGATTTAAGGTTCATCCATATCATCACGTAACCTTTGACAACCTACAAACAGCAATTGAGTGCCTCGAAATAAACTGCAAATTGAGCCTATTGAGCAATATTTGTGCTAAATTTTGAAAAAATGGAAGCTGACTAAATATTTATATATATAATATATATTTAACCATTTTTTAAGTTAATATTTGGTGTTCCATCCTAATATCCTTTTACTGATCATGTGTGTATTGTTCACAGTTAAACTAAATAAGTGAAATCTCTATGCCATTTTTTTTTTAGTTTTTGTTTTCTTTATGAAATTATTTTTTTAGGTATAAAAGAGCACAGAAAAGCAAGGTCAGAACCCGAGCTACCGGTGAAGATCTAATGCATAGTAATGGAGTGCACTTAAGAAAGCCGCCGTTCTTCTGCGGATATTCTGCATAACCTAAAAGGATGTCTAAGGTCAGGGAAGGCAGGCACAATGCTAGAGCACTCGGTGAAAGCTTTAAACATAGCTTGGAACGGCGACGCACCTGATGCCACGGCCTTTAGCTTCTTTAGTAGCTTGATGTGTGAATCGGGTTTGATGACGTGTTTCACAAACTCAGAGCATCCACAGTTCTCTAGTAGAGTGAAATAATACAGCAGCCTTTGGAGGTCTTTGCCTTCGATGGAGGGATAGACATACTTGGTCATATGTTCATAAAATGATTCTGGGCTGGTTTTTAATGTGTCAAATAGACCAAGATGATGCGCCCTTCCCTCTATTTCTGATGTAGACAGCCTGGGGGGGGTGAAAAAAAGAAGACATAACTGGTATCATCTCATAATTAGAAAGCATGTGTAGAAAGGTTATGATGCAAATATATATATAGGTATTAAAGTGATATGGTGTAGGAGCCTTTATGGAGTTTATAACCTCGAAGGGTTGATATTATCTGATTAATCCGTGTTTAATTGTTAAGCGGACATCTTGGTTGATCTTACAAATATACTGCAAATGGCTTTGATGGAGCTGCCATTAACAGTGGCTTTAATCAATGCTTCCGCTCTTTAATAAAATCTCTAGATACATTTTGGGAGGGTTCAAGACCTAACTGTAGCATTTAATCTGTACTCCCTGTGCATATTGACACATACACAAATATTACATACAGAGCCAATTAGTTTATGGAGACACTCCAGCCATCATATGACAGCCACGCGTTCCCTTTAAATTTTCAAGATGTCTCCCTTGAAAAAGCATGGGGGATTCTGGAGAACCCCTTTATATGCATTTGTTTTATCTCCCCAGCCCACTGCTATATGCGGTGTTATATATGCTTGTAATAAGCTGTGAACGGGGATTTGTTCACTTATTTATTTCAATAGAAGCACTTTAATGCCACAGATTGGATGCCTAAAGCAGCCAGTGGTGAGAATCATCTCACCATTGATGAGGGAAGCAGCTGCAGGGCTGAAGCTTCTACCTAAGGTAAGTTATATTATGCATTTTTTTATTTTTCTTGAAAGCATATGAAATAAATCACCGAGTACTTTAATATATGTATTCTTCTTTAGTGGACCCATCAGGGATTGGAAACTCTCCCTTTAATGTGACTCGGGGTAAGGTGTTCAGAAAAAACATAATAACATTTAATATGCAAAAATGATACCGTGATACACTCGTACCCCGCAAACATTCTGAGAAGGACAGAGGGGTTTGGGTTCTCTAAGAGGGACTGTCCCTCCTAACATTAACACAGCCATTCATTATAAACATGGCTGCATTTATAGGCATAGGGATAAAAGACATTTCTGGATGCTAAACAGTTAAACTCTAATGCTTATACGATGATTCAATACATAGAAATGTCATTTCCAACCTATGATTTGAACCAGATCTCTTGAAAAGTGTATGTTTGGGCCTATTAAGGCTACTAACAAAGCTATCACAAAAGACTTTCTTCGCTGCGGGAGTCCAGAGGGAGCCGAGATTCACTGCATTCAGCCCGTGATTAAAACGCGTATTCTTGTGTTGAGTTATTACATCTCGTGAATAGCTTAGGAGTACGGTGTGATCGTTGAGTAGGTCCTGGGAATAACTAAATGATCTGTTAAGAAAATAGTATTTTTTTTTTCACATTGGAATGTTTAACTCCCTCTATGGTTTTAAACGCCCCCCCCCCCACACCCGCCGCCATGATTAAATATCAAAAATCCACTTGTGTCTAACGGCAAGTTTTCATTTTCAGCTAATTTCAACCTATTCATAATTCCCATACTGCAAGTAACTGGCCATACTTCAGAATCAGAAACTTATTGAGCGCAGATGTCTCCAACCTCTCTATCTACAAGAGAAATGGCCAACAAAAAAACTGTTCATCGGGAAGCAGCATAGGCCAATCCCTTGGAGATCTAGAAAGGGAATATAGAAGCTATAGAATACGACACATACTCGAAGTTCTCAAAGATATTTTTTCTTTTTAAAAAAAGTGGGGCAAAAAAGGTAGGTGGGCACGGCCCATAAGAGCTTTAGGGGCCACATTAGGCACTCTACATGTCAAGCAGCAATGAGATAAAAAAGGTGCTAGAATGAGGATGAATCTTAGGGTTCTGGGTCCTCATTAATCATTAAGATGGTCCTGTATTTTCTTTTCTAAACCAATGCATACAAGATGATTCCCGATGAATATATAACAGGAAGTCAAACTTGTATTTGAATATTTATTTTCCTTAACCTGACAGATTCAACTTTAGATTCTACTCTAAAAAGGCAGAAATGTGAATAAATAATGGGTGGAATGACAGTTACGGGCCAAAAAAAAGGTTTCCCAAGATGTTTTTGAAAACCTCGTCAGGGGAATGTACACACATTCAGGGCTTTAATCAGAACGTATCTGAAATGTACTCTGTCAATTTAAAAATGTTTTTATTAATAATAATAATAATAAAAAAAATTGATTCCTTGATAAATTTAGACTTTCATCCCTGGTTTCCAGATGCTTGTCCAGTAAACGTCTTCCATATTTACTTATGGCGGCACTTTGAGAGGTTAGAGGACAGCAGAATCATTCCTGTACGCTGATCTGGTAACATGCAGCATGACCAGGTCTGGCCCCTGCATACCGGCAGCGATCAGATTTCTTTTATTAAAAAATAGATAGATGCTTCCAACTAGTTTTAAGCATTCATTAATGACTATTGTAATGGGGAAGGGCTTAGGAGATATGCGGTTGGTTTCCTGAGTCTAGTTTTGACAACCACATATCTCGTATGTGGTTGCCACAAAAAAAAAAAAATTAGGGAAATTGAATCTGATAAAAATTAAAGCTGTTTATATCTTTGTCAAAACACGCCTTTCTGAAATCCCTTCTGTTATTATGAATACATTTCTTTCTTATACCACATTTCCGCTTTTAGAAAATGACCCGGGATTATAATAACCTGGACATCTTGGCCTAAATCCAACATTCCCTTTCTGATGCCATGTGTCCCACGTGGACAGTACCCTTTTTGGGACCCAAATACCTCTGCCCCTCTTTTCTCCCCTGATGTCTCTGTTTTCTAGGAGCGCGGAACGTTTGCTGGGTATGAGAGCACCACAGTGTTCTACAGCTCAAAAAGCAATAATATTGTGTAGAAAAACAGCAGAAATGTGTTTCTAATTAAAATATAATTACTCATCTTCTAAATACTTGCATGGAGAACTATTATGTAGTCCCAAAATCCCATAAAAAGTCTTTGGTGAAACCCGTTCCCATACCGTCGCACATAATCACACTTAAAACTAAAAAGTCTTTGGCTCTTCTTGAAAGGTACAGAATCATTTTAAGGAGACTTTCCAAAATAAGTTTCTTGAGGAACATTACAAACTTTATATTACATTTTAATATTCATTTTAACTTTAAAAAAAAAATCTGTTAAATGGGACAATATTCATGGAACTTATGGCACAAAAGCCGAATACTGAAACTGATTTTAATGGCGAGTTGAAATTATTATTTTTTTTTTCTGATTGAATTATTAGATTTAGCGTGTGAGTAATAATGGACTCTTCCATTTGCACTTCAGATAAATTACCTTGTCAGAGCGGTCATTGAGAAACCTACCGAGGAAGTACTTAATATGTAAAGTACCCTCGCACACGCAGGCGGTACACGGGACTATTAAGATGTATACTCTACTTTAATGTAATTTATAATCACTAAACCGATGCAGGCAGATGCAGTTCCCTTATAGAGGACACGCTATCAGTCTGCACGGTTCTTTAAAATAGAACAGAAACAAGTATTTAAAAGTCAATTAAATTTACATATTGAAGAGGTGTCTTATACGATGATTTTACATAGAAGTTCTGCAATAAAGACAAGCTTATAACTGCATCTTAAAAATACAGATTAACCTTTTGTGGAGTTTTGTTGATTAAAACGAATAGGGGTTATTATACAACGAGTAGACTGAAGCATGGCGTCTCTATGTGAATGAACGCATAAGAGGGCTACAATCAGCCATTTTGATCATATGAAATGGGTGCAAATAAAGAGATTTTCTTTTTTTTTTAATGATAAAGAGCTCCTATGCTCTTTGTACTCTTCACATCAGTCCATTACTGAATATGGACATCTAACAATCTCAAAGAGGTAGCGTGATAATAGCTATGGGTGTCCCATTAATGGTGTCCAGCGGGCTTTCAACTGCAAGGCCCAGTGGGTTGGCAAACAACGCAATCCAACTCACCAAGCTATCCAACCCTAGTAAGCAATACAGCCATTTCAGGATTAGATAGGACTCGTCAACATTAGGGTACTTGATGCAGAGGTGGGCTAATTTGCCAATTCAAAAAAATAACAATAAAATGAAAAAGAAAAAAAAAAGTACACTGAAAATAACATTGGCACATGTTAAAGCTAAATGCTGGTACAGAAGAGGGCTCTTCTCCTGTGAACTTATATATGAAGAAGTTAAGGTGAGGGACTGTTAAGGTTAGGGTGATTTGGTGGTGGCGTGCTCGAAGGTGGGAAAAACACATTATTTCTTTCAGGATCTAAGTCGTACGCAGAGTATTTCTAAAGTAATACTAACCCGCTGTCAGAGAATAAGTATTCCAAGTGAGTCATGTACACTTCCCACAGTGGAACCTGGTATCTCTCAGCCAGAGACACGGAAATCTTGTACACGTTGTCTTCGAGTGTCCTACACGGGGAAGATACAAAATGACACAATGAGAACAACATACATAAAGTACATTATTTTGTTTTTGTTTTCAGGTAACCCATTTAGCAAGGACCATGGAACATGTTAATAAATAAATTTTTGGACACTTGTTTGGACATACAGAGGACAGGAGTCTATGGGAAGAAGAACGAAAGGATTGGACAGTGCATACTCTGGCTAATACCCTATAGAAAGGCATTCATTAGACATGGAATAGCGGATATGTGAACCCATGTAAGCATTCCAACATGCTATTGATTCTCTAAGGATTAGCACAATTGAAACCAGTGACCCAACTTCTACCAACACACCATCAGGTTTACCACCTACCACTAAGCCTGGACCTGGAGTGGTTTCAAAATAAAGTCCAGAGAAAATGAGTGAAAAATATTATTTGGGTAAGGCTCGTGATTCTGGCTCCAAACTGTGGTTCTGAAATATGTGGCCCATTCAATAAAGATACAGTCCGATGACCAGAGGTTCATTCATTAGCTGTCAATCATTCCAGTTCAACCATGTACATCCAGTGATGTGCTTGAAACATAATGTGCATCCCTTGGAAAAGGCTTGAACTGATTTACAGAGACAGATATTTCACTAGACAGATGCTTTAAGTGTCAGGATGGCTACTCGAGGGTTTAAGACAATAATGCTGATTCTGTCGGTTCTATGGAATTGCAATCTTCGGTGTTTTGCATATATGTATGAAGGAGTGAAAGCCGCCATGTAGGTTGTTATCATCATGTCATCCTGTGGATAATTAAAGTAATACCAGACTATTTTACCGATCCGGCAGAAAGCAAATGTCATTCATCTAGTTACTTATGTAACGCCGTCAAACATATATCACTAAATTAGTGACCTTGTGCTCGTGTCAACCTGAGTTTGCTCACAGAAGACTCACAACATAATAAACTACTTGAAATAGAACAGAAAATGTCATTCTGTTGTATAAAAATGACGCAAATCAGCATATAAACTCTATATATGATGCACATTTGATAATTGGTTCAGGTAACGGGAGGTTAAGCCGACTGTTAATTATTTAAAAAATATATATATTTTAAACCCCCCTAAAAAATCCATATTGCAAAACATTAAGGGGCAAGAGTATAGTTCTATCCACTCACTTTTCTACATGCTGTGACCATCCCTGGTCCTCGAGCTCATTCAGGTTACAGCGGCTAATTTTAGGTTAAAAAAACCACACTTACAAAAATTGTGTTTGGCTTACCCCCACATACCACGGTCAGATCCAGTAAGGGGAAGAACTGGAAAGATAACAGCATGCTTGGGGAGTAGGGATGAAGAGGTTAGTCCCAAGTGCCGGACTCACCCTTTCTTCTCCCTAATTTCAAGGAGGAGGCAGGGCTGAGCTGGGCGAGCTGCACTGAAGATCAGCTGGGGCTTCACGGGACAAGTGAGTAGCGCATGTGTGTCTGGGTATGATAGTGTGTGAGTGTGTGTCTGGGTATGATAGTGTGTGAGTGCTGTCTCTGGGGTATGATTAGTGTGTGAGTGTGTGTCTGGGTATGATGGTGTTGTGAGTGTCTGGGTATGATAGTGGTGTGTAAGTGTCTGGGTATGTTAGTGGGTGTGAGTGTCTGGGTATGATAGTGTGTGAGTGTGTGTCTGGGTATGATAAGTGTGTGAGTGTGTGTCTGGGTATGATGAGTGTGTGAGTGTGTGTCTGGGTATGATAGTGTGTGAGTGAGTGTGCTGGGTTGATAGGTGTGGTGAGTGAGTGGTCTGGGTATGGTTAGGTGTGTGAGTGGTGCTGGGTAGATAGTGTGTGAGTGGTCTGGGTAATGATAGTGTGTGAGTGTCTGGGTATGATAGTGTGTGAGTGCTGGGTATGATAGTGTGTGAGTGGTGTGTCTGGGTATGATAATGTGTGAGTGTCTGGTACTGATAGTGTGTGAAGTGTCTGGGTCTGGGTTATGTTAGTGTGTGAGTGTCTGGTAATGATAGTGGTGATGAGTGTCTGGGTCTGGGTATGTTAGTGTGTGAGTGTCTGGGTATGAATAGTGTGTGAGTGTCCTGGGTATGATGTTGTGTGAGTGTGTGTCTGGGTATGATAGTGTGTGAGTTTGGTGGTCTGGGTATGATAAGTGTGTGAGTAGTGTCTGGGTATGATTAGTGTGTGAGTGGTGTCTGGTATGTTAGTTGTGTGTTGTGTGTCTGGGTATGATAGTGTGTGAGTGTCTGGGGGTATGATAGTGTGTGAGTGTCTGGGTATGATAGTGTGTGAGTGTCTGGGTATGATAGTGTGTGAGTGTCTGGGTATGATAGTGTGTGAGTGTCTGGGTACATGTGTGTTAGTCTGAGTGTCTAGTTGTGTGTGTGTTAGTGTGAGTGTCTGGGTGTTTTATGTGTCAGTAAGTAATCAGGTCATTGTCTATTACCTTTTTTGATATAAAAATATATTGATTCCCGTGTACAGTAAGGAATTTTAAAGATTTTGATACATATTTCGTATCAACAAATTTTGTTTTTCCAGCACAGATCCTGTTTTGAATTGTCACAGTCGGCTTATCCGCCGGTAACACATTTTTCATGGTATGTTTGTCTGAAGAAGGGCTTATCTGCGACTAATATAAGATCACTTAATATATGCCATCCCGGAGAACTTCCTAAATTTGCTGACCCTGAGGCTTATGAAATGGTAACCCTTTAATAGCCTGCTGTGATGATTCTATCTAGTGACTCTTCCAATGTGTTAACCAAATGACTCTAATCCCGTTCCTCATGGTAACCCCGACATAATTTAAGGATGCACTTAACTGAGTAACCTGCATTCTCACATAGATATCAGCCATACCATACCGGCAGCAAATACACCAACTGGCGGTCTAATATATGATCACAGCAGCGTAGAATGGGAAAGAGTCACCCCGAGAAGCTGCCCCTTCACACAGAGTTCCCAAGTATGTGTATATTCTATTTATACATATTTAAATCCCCTCACTGTATTAACCTCTGCTGGTAGGTCATTCCACCTATCCGCCACACTCTAAGTGAAGTAAAACTTTGTTACATCAAAGTCGCTGCCTCACTCGGATATATATATACTATGAACTCTTGTCCAAATATTTTCCCCAGTGCGTTTCCACCAATAATTATTTTAAATATTTGTAACATATATTCTGTCAGCTGCCTTATTTATTCAACCGTTTTAGCACGCAACCCAAACAGGTTATTGATAAATCTTCGAAGCGTGAATATTCGGGTGAATCCATGGCGTTTATGACTCTGCAGATGAGATATTAAACAACGTATTGTATTAATCCCTCCATTACTGATGGAAACCATACATGTCTGTAGTTACCTGCGTCTTCCCTGCTGACTTTCATTGTGAAGCTGGAGTCCTAACCTCCAAAACCCCCCCCGAATGAGGTTTTCTAACGTCCATTCATCTGGAAGCACTCCTGCCAATCATAATTCCATTAATGGTTTTTTTCAGAGCACCCATAAGCTCCTTTGTAACCCTATCTAGGCATTAGTCAGTTTGATCACACGGTTTAAATCGGACTTGATCTTCCGTAAACATAATATAATCTATTTGCTTCTCTAGTTTGTTTTCTAGGTGGGGTAGGAGTCTCACATTTTATTTGATATACACTGAGGAAGTTTGTTGTTTGGATCTTTAACCCCTTAAGGATCAGGGCTCTCCATGTACCCATACTATATATAGTATATATATATATATATATATATATATGACAAGATGGTGATTTTAATTTTTTAGATTTTTAAAAAAAATTAAATGTTGCCATGTTTTTTTGCACTGCTCTCTATAAAGATTAAAAAAAATATAAATATTTTTCTTATAAAAGCAAAAGCACTAGGCAAAATCTAAGGAGGGGGGCTTAAGTGACCGTATGTATTTAGAGCATAAGGCACTTAATCATTATGCCATGGGGAACTATAGCTAATGGACATGGACCAAGCTCCTAAGTGCACCAAACCTGCAGTGATGAACGCACAGAGAACGTGCATTCACCTCCTTCCTGCGCTCACATTTACTTAGCGGTTTTGAGGCACTATTTGTACCTTAATGTTATTTATTATTCTTTTGGTTCTCATCCTCCGTCCAGTTCTGTTTCTGTAGATAGGAAAAGTAGGCCAGCTTTGTAAGACAGCGAGGTTTAACCATTCAAACGCCTCTCTTGGGATTAGACGGCACTTTGTTCAGCCCTCTCTCACAACGCAATTCGAAGTATTTGTATCACTGAATCAAAGTCGCTCAGACTGTAATACTTATTGTTTGTCTGTTTTTTTTTAGCCCCCTGAACATTCTGCAGTCCACAAGCTGTCATGAGAACAATGCAAATGAGTTATTTATGATATCATATGGCTGACTAAACACAAAGGACTGGAGCACCAACAAAGACTATAGAAGTCAGCGGGCGAAGGGATTTCTGAGGTAGGGGATCATGATCCCAAGTAAAAGGTGGGATGCTGGACGGCCCCCATAGGCATAGAGAAGTCATCCTAAATGAGGATACTGCATCCCTCCGTCCCTGTCTGTATACACAGAGAAACGTGACAGACCACAGGAGCGGTAGGGAGTACGGCGTCATACGCCCGTTAGCCCCCGCGTAAGTAAACATGTCACTTCTCTCTGCCAATAATATATGGAGAGCTTTCAAACCCAGCAACTTTAATATGCTGTAGAGATCCAACAGTCGTTCTGGCTACCAACAAACTGAGCAGTGGAAATGGCTTCTGTTTTGCCCTGAGAGAAATCGTGTTGCTTCAAATAACAACCAGGCCATTTCCAAGAAAACAAAGAGGCACAGCAACAAAAACTATTGGACGCATTAGGAACTAATGGCCTGAAAACCCTGGCATTTAACGTGTTTTCTGTATATCCTCTCGTCTGTTTTCCCTTTAAGCTTAAACCATAACAGATAAATGCCTTTAAAAAATACCATCAGTAGACAAGACAATCGCAACATCCGATATTTTTAATTTAAGTTTCAAAGAGACGTTTAACAAATGGTATCTTAAATCACTAGGCAATCATTTGCACAGCTACCCTTTATGGCCTAATGACGTCCTTCAGACGCCCTGTGGATCTGAGAGGACTGAACGAGCAACCCAATGGATCTGAGAGAATTCAATGGGCTACTCAATGGATCTGAGAGGACTGAACAAGCTACCCAATGGATCTGAGAGGACTGAACGAGCTACCCAATGGATCGGAGATGATTCAATGAGCCACCCAATGGATCTGTTGTCCACCTGACTTCTTAATGACAGGGACATATTTTATCTTAGGCCTGGGGTCCAGTAGGTCTGAAGGGGAACGGGATCTTACATTTGGTCAGCCCTATCGAAGCACAAAACCTAAATATATCACTACCTAGCTGCAAGTTTAAAGATAATAACATTTTATTCTATTTTTGACGTTTGAGGATGCCCCACAGATGCTCAATAGGGTTTAGGTCTGGAGACATGCTTTGCCAGTCCATGACTTTTACCCTCAGTTTCTTTAGCAAGGCAGTGGTCATCTAGGAGGTGTATTTGGGGTCATTATCATATTGGAATACTGCCCTGCGGCCCAGTCTCTGAAGAGAGGGGATCATGCTCTGCTTCAGTATGTCACAGTACATGTTAGCATTCATGGTTCCCTCAATGAACTGTAGCACCCCAGTGCCGGCAGCACTCATGTAGGCCCAGACCATGACACTCCCACCACCATGCATGACTGTAGGCAAGACACATTTGTCTTTGTACTCCTCTCACCTGGTTGCCGCCACACACGCTTGACACCATCTGAACCAAATACGCTTATTTGTCCTGAGGAGATCGGACCACAGGACATCGTTCCAGTAATCCATGTCCTTAGTCTGCTTGTCTTCAGCAAACTGTTTGCAGGCTTTCTTGTGCATCATGTGTGTGTTTTGCAATAGAGGTTACAATTCTGTTGAAACGGGTAGGAGCCTTGCAACACCTGCTTTTGCCGCATTCTAAAATATATTCAATTCTCATTCTAATAAATATATTGTTTTTTGGCTACATCATACAAAAAAAGTAAATAGACAAAGATTTTCAACACTAAATTTCCAGCCTGTCAATCAAACTGCCTTCTTGCAGACAATTTAATTGTTTTCTTCCTGTCAAAGATTTCATGGTTTCAGTAACCATAGGACAGCCATTTTTTGGTAATTCCAATGCCTCTTACATCCCGCTGACAGCTTGTAACAAGAGCTTATCTGTGTATAACAAGTGCACAGCGAGGACTGGAGCGGGCGGAGAGCGCGGACAACCGTCTTGTCTATGCATGTCAGTCCTACATGCAAATCGATGCCCTCGTCTGATTTCTGAATGACAAGAACGCTTCCCGGCGTCCTTTAAAACACTCTACCGGCTTGGCTCTGTTTCATTGACAGTGACATTTAACGGAAAAGCTCAACCTAGCGACATAATAAATATATATCGCAAAAGAAATGCTGATGCTTGTTTTTTTGTCATTAATAGTATTTTTTTTATAAAGCTTCTTAGAAGTTTACCAAAGTTTCTTCTAAGCAAAAAATAAAGAAAAGCATAAGCAGCTGATGACATGGTAACACTTAAAACAGCGGGGGGGATTATGCCGCCCTCCACTTTGTGATTTCGGTAGCAGCATGAGTACATAATCACATTTTCACTCAAAACTATTACTGAACAGGAGGAGAGGGCGAGGACATTATATTCCAGGAGGTTTTATGAAGGGGCAAAGGATTGCTCGGGGTGTCGGGATGGACCCTACTGTCATCTGCATTCATCAACCACAGGCCATCACGAGGAGAAGCAAAAATAAGAAGCAATGTTTCCGGTTAGCCATCACCTATGTATTGTGAGGGAATGTAAATATATTAACCCCTTAGTAGACACTGGTGCTTAGCTCTGCCCGTTCACCTGCTCTGGTGTTCTCAACCCCACTGAGCGCCAACTTCAAAGAGGAATGTAGTTGGCTTGTCACAAAAAAAAGGATAAATAAATTGGATGACTTCTTTGGTATAAAGACCTATTTTTACTGAAACTGCCTGATGGCTGTACTGTTTCAGGTTTACTGAAAGGGGGATAGACACTACAAAGAAGCTACTGGGTCAAAAAAAAAAGTCTCTTTTTCAATCCCTATTAGCTTAAACCAAGCACTCATATTTCGGTGACTCCGGTACTTTTATTCTGTGTGTGTGTTTTTTCCCCTTAAGAAGCAGTGAGGGGCTGCGGTGCGAAGCAGTGAGGGGCTGCGGTGCATACCAATGCAGAGCACAAAGCTTCTCGCACTGAAAAAGTCTAATTAAAAGCATATAAAAACACTATAAAAATGATTCATGGAAGTCTCGAAGATCAGCAGCCTGCCATAATTGGCTCTTTCACACTTTGTTGTTCCCATAGACGGCGAATGGCGAAAACACATTATTGTTCCGTACAAACCCCATCAGTTATTTGATACAAATTCAGTGATGTTTCACAACTTGGCAAACAGCAAAGCGTGCGAGATTAATTCAGATATAGCAGGTTAACCTGTTGGCTGTATATCTCTTCTAAGTGGTTATAAGTGCTCACTTTACGTCCGTTCCATCAATTTGCTAGGAAAACGAGAGGAGGAACCACTGAAGGTGTATCTGCAACAGAGCCCACTGCATTCCCCATTAGGGTGCCTACTGGCCTGCGATGCTGAGGAACACTTATCTTTTCCTCGCTTTCTGGTTCGCGGTTTGACTCGGTTCCCACGTGTGACGCTACGTCCATTTTTTATACCAATGACCAGAGAATACAAGAGCCACCATGGGCCTTGATACTATATTACAATAGACCACCGGAGCATGTTTCATGTTCCCCCTGTACTGCAGATATAGAATGTGATAAATACTAACACCGTGCCGGGTTACACATGCCTCAGATCACCCCTGCGTCCATCAACACGCTAAGAGCTCTATAAAAAGGGCTATCCCCCCAAAAATATATATTTATCTATCCCCGAAACACTGTTAGAACACAACTTCTCTATTCTTTTTAAAAAT
>VKOC01003448.1:0-31002 GCA_009364415.1 Spea multiplicata
GTGTGGCAGAGCCTGTCCTGGTGTGTGTGTGTCTGTGTGACAGAGCCTGTCCTGATGTGTGTGTCTGGGTGTCGGTGTGACAGAGCCTGTGTTGGAATGTGTGCCCTTCTGAAGTTGTAGTGACTTTAGGGGACAAAATGTTCAAAACGACAAAACGTTCACGGCCCTGAAATCATTTAGTGGAAAAGTTATTTATTCTGTTATAATATTTATTTCAAGGATTAGTCGCACTCAGTTGTGGCTTCAGGCTTCCTGTGTTGAATGACCAAGTATTATTTTAGCCCAATAACAAAAGTATAATTCCATAGCACATTACTTTTGGAAATTATGAATGCCCCCCAGTTTGACTGTGGTATCTTGTGTGCCCCCCCTATATATTGTTTCTAGAGTCGCCACTGGATACATGTAGTGATTAAAAACAACTCAAGTGAGAGAATATCAATGGTTTGCTATAGATTTTAGTCCTTCTATATCTTTCTGTATCTTAAATACATGCATATTCAAGGACGGAGCAAATTTATAACATACAATGGGTCTACTGTTCAGATAAGGAGAGACTTTTCATTATCAACTGAGAGTAAAATACTGTTAAATATGTGTGCATTTGTTTGTTCTGTTTATTATTTTTCTTAACTGCAGGTTTTTAATTTATAATACAGGAATAGTTTTCCGACAGCTTCCGTAATCTTATTAAGCAGAGAATGATGTAGAGCGTAAAGGATTTTATAGCATGGGCATCTGTAGAAAATGTTTTGGGGGAGAGAAAAAATATTACCCAGCTCAAGGGTGGGGCATAGGTAGAATAAGGAGTGTGAGTGGGAATGGCAGCTGGATTGAATTCACATAGCCCATACATACCAAGTCAGGATAGTGAGAAGAGCAATAAAGGGGCTAACAAACTGTGTCCTATTCATTTATTTCTGGTTTGCAGCCAAATGGCTGCTAGCTGTCAAGTCACTACTTGTGAAACCAAAAACACACAGATTAATCTATATGTTATAAAATGGGGCAAAATAATTCCTAAGCTCTAAAACATTAGCAGATATATCATTCAAACTACTTTGGATTAAATGTGTGCATGCCAAGCAAAATTAGTTCAACCTTATTGTTTTGTTTTTGGCTCATTCATTTTTGAACAATGAAATTTGGAGGATTTGCAATATTTTCAACGAGGGAGGTCCCTAATGCCTGGACTCATATTCCAACAAAGTTTACTCCAAGCAGTAGCAGCTTAGGGCTTAGGAAGAGATCCAGAATAGATTTTACATTGCAGGGCCACCGTCACCAGCAACAGAAGCACAACACCAATGCATATATATATCCAGCAGCATTCTATGGGACTGAATGTCAACAAAAATGGCACCAATTATTGAAATTGATCCCTCAGTAAGGAAAGCAATAATCAACAGTAGACAGAAACATCGAGCCACATGGCAAGGGAATGCATTTTCTCCAATGAGCAGTGAGTGGACAGTTGGTAGAAGAACTACATTTCAGTTTGAATATTGAGTGCTAATTTGGGCAGATTGAATTTTCCATCTGCTCCACTGGGTTATGAGGAGCTACCTCTGTGTCTGGTTCACATAGGACTACTGGCAGCTGGTGAACTGTCCAGCAGTTTTCAGAAGGCAGACTGGTCAATTGTCTGTGGTCCAACAATGAGAGGAGGCAGCCTAGCAGCAACTAACTTCCGTGTGAAGCCTTAGCTTTTCGCTAACTTCCCCTCCCATTTGACTTCATGCTGACAGCTAGATGATGGTGCTCAGGTGTTGTAGCGTCTCCTCCAGCAGCCTTTGTGGCTAGCGCTTATTCCTTGTCTATGTATATAATAATCTAGAATACTCTTAAGGAGTGGCCCTGTCAATGAATTGCCATAAGGACATCCATGGACTAAAGTGTGGCCCTTGGAGACACTGGTCTATGTGTTTTTAAATTGGTTCTTACCAATCTTACTTCCCATCTCGCCAAAACACAAGAGATATTTAGCTCACCAGAAAGTTGGCAAACACAGTTATACATCTTTCTAGAAAATCTTTCCAGTTCTTTCCATGCCCTATCAGCATACCTGGGAACGTCTGGGCTCCCGCTACCCAGAGCCTTCCCTTGCGAGACGTGGCCAGGACTGCACACTGACGTTGCCATAGGTTTTGAATGTATTGTTTTATTTTTATGAATTTGTGAATTTGTTAGTTGCCTTTGTTTAATGTAACCGTGGAGATGTGTCATTATTTTAGGTTATCCTCATACATAATAATTTTATCACTCCACTGTCAACTCTATGCCTTTCAATAACTCTTTCAATAAATGTGGTGCTCTGTGCCTGTAGCTTGTTATATTATTATGCATATTTTCTTGACAATAAAGGAGAATTGATTAAAAAGTACTCAATCCTTCAATTAATTTAAGTTGGAGGAGACGTCTGTCACCATTTCAGCTTGCTCCTTGCTTGTGCACACCATTTACAAAAGTAGTTGCTCAACTTCATTCAAAATGAGATCTGTTTCATTCTCATCCCAAATTGTAGCTGCACTCTCCTCTAGATTGTAATTATTGTATGTATTTATAACTGGACCCCATATTCTACATCATGTCTAATGTAGTTTACCCCTCATTGTAGTACTATGTTTACAGAAATACTAATAGAATTGTTTTTACTAATACAAACAGTGAGGCAATACAATTACATTAAGCCAGGCAGATACAAGTATACTCCTAAATCTAAAAAACACACGTTTTAGAGAATATACTGGAAATGTAGAGTTTAAACATTTAAATAAAAAACAAACAGCAATCTAGCTTTTAGTACAAACCATAATTATTTTATTTACACAAAGGTTACATGTAGTTTGTATGTCTACATAAAATAAAGGGTAGTGAAAGTCTCTGTACAAAGTCAACCCTGTTAAATCGTGAAATCCCAAAGAACGTTGCTGCATACCCTGCAGCATTGCATTGCAAAGTAAAATATGCACCGGGTTACAAGAATGAAAGTGAGTTGTAAACATTTTGAAAAGATAAAAGACATAAGAGACAATTTACAGATAATAATAACTATATATACTAAGATTTCATTTGCAGACACATGGCTGGGGAGCCATCTGGGTCATAACATGGACTCGTTTTTTAGCTTTTTTTAGTTTATGGCACAATAACAGAATTCCAAAAGATCATATTTACATCTAATAATAATAGCTTAAAGACAATATACAGCCACCACACGGCGCAGCAAATATTCACATTATTCTAGCAGCAATTTTCAAATAATTACATAATTTACAGAAATATGTCCATTTACTATGGATCTCTCATTGTTCTTCCTTATTTCGGTATATGTTGGCATACTAAATAGCTTATAATTCATAATTTATTAATCGTCTTCAATTTTAGACCTATACAAAAATGGATTCAGTCTAAATCAAAGAAACATATAATTTAATGGGAGGTATGAACCTTGTTTATGCCTACCCAAAGCTTAATCTATCTGTCCCACTATTTAATTGCATTATTGAATTTGATCCATTTAAGGGTTTTAATTGGATGTGTTGTATTATAGAAATAAATCCTTCTGGAAAACAGTTATATCTGAACATCCTTCTGATTTAGCCTACAATCATCCTTCCCGTTTCTTTTAAAATGGGAATATAAAAAACACTATGCATTATGAAAGTGTAGGGTACAGTTGAGTTGGCCCAACAGGCAGGCCACTGGCTAGGTGGGGCTTGGGCAGATGAAGAAGGTGCTTACAGATAGCCATGCCTTGTTGCATCTCATGGTACCATATGAAAAAGGCTCTTCAATGTGAGAAACTGAGCTGTGAGTACATACGTATTAAAAGTATTTCGTGCTGTTCAACCCAAGCACTATAGAAATGACTGAACACTTTTAATGTCAAACTGCTTCAATCACTTAAACCTCTAAAAGCTGACATGCTGATGTATGAGCATCTACTGTTTAATGAATTTTGAGTTTGTATCTGAAATCGATATCATGTGTTGGCTGCAAGATCCCTAATCCTGCTCGGGACTGATCTAGAGGGGGAGACTTTATGTTTTTATCTACAAGTTCCAGATCAAAATAAGAAAGCATCAATGTCAGTAACTGCTTAATCTCGTGCACAGCAAATTGGCGACCAGGACACTTGGTTTTGCCAGAGCCAAATGGCAAATAGTAATATTTCAGCTTTCGCCCTTTCAGATAAAAAGTGGTCTTTTCTTTCATGTTTTCATCAACGTAGCGGTCATACTTGAACGACTGAAAAATAAGACAGAGAAACAAGAAAAATTAATTTTCAGTATTTCTTTTTCTTTTACATTAGGATTTGTGGGTGGGCTCTTGTAATGAATGTCAAGAAACAAACCCCATGCTGTTGCCTTTTTAATTCAAAATGAAACACATGATTACTCACCAGAGGATCTTCATAAATTTCGGGATCTAAATGCAGTGTCTGTGGGTAGAGTGCCACTATGTCATCTTTCCGGATATTGTATAATTCATTATTGTCCATTTGTAGAGTAAAGTTCTCCTTAGCCACTCTTATATTGAGAGATGCACTGGATAATCTCATAGCCTCTTTAATGATGCTATCTGTAGAAATCAAAATCAGATAATGGTTAGTTTATTGTATGTACTACATAGTATAATTCTACACTAACAAACTTGACTAAGTTATCAAAGAGCACTAAGGAACATTTTAGGAGATGTACCTTACAGCAGAAGGTTGTTTTTTTGGAGTACTTAACTTATCGAAAACCTTGGTGTACCATAACTATATTTGGAGTAAACCAAAACATCACAAACTGTGAATTATCGATATTGAATGTGACACTCAAGCTACATTCCTTGTTGGTTATAAATCTCTCATTTAATACTTTTTTTTTGTTATGTAGGTCAGTTAACTTACCCAAAACAGGCATTTCATCTAATTGGTGGCGATTAAGAAAAACGCACTTTCCATCAAAGGTGACTTTTTGGGAGGCCTTCTCTAAAACTTGACGGACTTCCTCATTAGCTGCTTTCATTGCATTTGGGCACCTTTTTAAATAAAATGAAAATATAAAAGGCATACATTAAAAAGTAAGTAAAAAAAACAAGAAATGTTCAATATGGTCAAGCTTGGAATTTGTAATTAGCTACTATGCTTTAATAAAACTTTTTTTTACCTGAGAAGGTAAAACACACTCCAGAATGTGGCAGGTAATGTGTTGGCTTGGGAAGCCCAGAGGAGTGCAAGGTGAGTCCTTGCTTTATCCGTGTCACTTAAAGTAGAAACAGTGTCATTTAAGAACATCCTGAGTGTGATAAGGTCTGAGATGTCGATCCTCTTTCTCAGGTTCTCATGTAGCAGATCTTTGGCTAGGTTCTCTCTTGCACTGTGGGCAGATTTGAAGACGTGGATTGGCAGACCTGCTACGAGGGCAGGGAATATTTTGTCGAATTCTTTAAAGTTTTCTAAGGCATTTAGGATGAGTGCTCTCTGTGCTTCTCGTCTTGCAGCATTTGCATCTTCTTTGGAATTTAACTCTTTGCCAAAAAGAGTTATGTAACCGGACTCAAACATGACACGGTAGCAGAAGGCATATAGTCCTTCAGTTACCCAATCTTTGCTGGTTAGTTTAAATGCACTGGGCTGCAACATTGTGTGTTGGAGGTTTTCCATCATGGATGAGATAAGTGGGTCCAGAGCATCACCCTGGAGTGTCTTCCGAAAGGTTTCATGTAGATCTTCACTTGTTTTTCCATCCATGGGATCCATACTACAGTGACCAAATGCCTGGAAATCCCACACAGATAATACAACTTTACACAAATGCTTATGTGAAAATTACATTTTGTTATCTTTAAAGTAACAGATTACATAGCATATACAACACATATCTCACTATTTGAGATAGTGTTGCCACTACAAGGAAAAGGACTACTCGTTATAATACAAGAAAATAAATTGTTTATAACATTATTAACTATTTAAAAGTCAATGGGATTCTTTGCAATGCTTTTGGAGATTTTAACATACTAAACTGCATTTTAGCGGCTTCATAAAACATGCTTGGCAAATCTGATGATTTTGTTTTACAATGCAATTAACAAATTAAGATAAAAGTACTTAACTAAATTTAAAAGAAGTCTTAATTTCATACCTTGGCGGAAGTTGCAAAGTGAAATTTCTTCCAATCGAAATGTCTCCCGGAACGCATCACTGAGTTAAAAGAGAATGGGTCAGTGATAAAGTGAACAAACTTTCCAGCAATTTTGCAGGTGAAAATGTGGCCGTGTTTGTTTTGTCTTGTTCTTAGAAATTCAAGTGGATTGGCTCCAAATTGTAAGGCACATCCAAGATAGGGGATTAACCCATTCTCTAGGGGTGGCTCTCCTGGCTCCCTAAAAAAGAAGGAAAAAAAGGATGTATTTTAACTAAACTGCCACAATAAAAATAATTTAGTGCATTACCAAGTGAAGGTGACTTCAAGTCTCAAGTTTTTTTTCCTTACAAGGTAGCCGAATGTCTTAGAGAGGTAACCAAATGGTAGCTCTCCAGATGTTGGTGAACTGCTAATCCAGTTAAGGTTAAATGCCAGTCATTTTGTAACAAAAAAAACTGATAAGTGAACATGATATAAATCAATTAAAGTAATTGCTACAGAAATAGATATTTAATATACACCACCACAGCATAATACATTCCCATACAATTAATGGAGAGCGTAGAACAGTTGTACAGTGCCATAAGAAAACTGCTAAATTATCAGGAAAATGATGATATTTTTATCTTACCTTCTCCTGATACCAACAATGAGCCAGAAGAAGCAGCATAGGGCCACCACTAGTCCCCATATGAGCGATATAGTCAACATCTTCCCAGGTGTTACTTGCCGGTATGGAAGGTATGGATACACACTGCCAGCCTTGAGCCAAGAACAGTGCAGGACAGCAGGACACAGGGCTAATCTTTTATACCCACACCAAAAAGGGGTTGTTTAACTAGTGAACGCAAGTAACCGAAGTAAGCTATTAATTAACCTCTCAGCCATCGGGCAACTCTTTTATGGACCTCTATCCCTGACAGGTATTTGTTAAAAAAAAAAAAAAAGTCAGAGGCCTAACCTAGACCATTGCAGAAATGGCCTTGAACTTAGACCATGGGCATAAGCTGAACCTCCAATGTAAGCAAAGAATTGTAATACTTGATAATTCGAAGGTCTCTGAGGTGTGTTCAAATTTCTCATGCAACTTTACTAGCTGCTGACTATGTAAATAGAATGGTGATTGCAGTGCAGATACCTAGCGCAGCTTGCAATTCCTAGATTAACTGTATGTTTTTATAGGAAAAGACTGAGATAAATACATTTTTACAACACGACTTAAACCTATGCATATAATGCTTCTTTGTAGAACAAATACATCTATTATGATTTCACTGTTCTGCTCGAAAACACTGACTACCTTTAGGTGTAACAAATTATTTTACTTAAGTCCACAGCTTTGTGGCAGAGAGAGAAAAAATGCTATGTACATTTTTTATTGCTCATCTTGGGTATTCTTTATTTTAATAAACATTGACAAACATATAGAAGTGGTTGCCAGCATCAGGTCTCACATTTTTTTTATTTCTAATTTTATACACAATAATGGTATTGGCAGGCATGTTCTACCCTGCAATGTAGCATTAAGAAGGACATACACAACCCTACGTTGATTAATAGTACTGTGTAAAGCCATAGCACTGGTCCCATTCAAATGACAGTAAAGTCACTGTCATGGAGTTGGCTAGTCCGACCGACTTTCCCCGGTTCCCCAGTCACTAGCCGAGACTCAGTGACTCCCTCCCTACCCCCCCTTCTCATGATCTACCCACTCCCTTGCTACCCCCCCTTTGTAGGTCATTTACCGTCAACTCCTGTGTTGGGAGCGTGAGGCATTTGTCTCGGGTGCCGGCGTTTCACTGCTGAGCGCCGGCATATGACGTCATATGCCGGCACTGAGCGTGAAGCGCCAGAACCAGAGACAAACACCTCACGCTCCCAACACTGCACTCTGGGCAGCGCTGAGGCAGGTGGCGGCAGCAGCAACGGTGGGGAGCAGAGGAGTCCTGGATTTCTGTCAGTCAGGGGGGCCCAAGAGGTGCCGAGCGGTCGTTTTCAGCAACCGCTCCGCACCCCTTGGGCCCCCCTGACTGGCAGTACTCCAGAGCCCGGTCGAAGTCACGGCCCCATGCGACCACGGTAGTTTCGCCACTGGTTTAAGTTATCCTTTTATCTGTTATTAACTAAAATCATATTTGGGCGCACAGAGGGTTATATGGCTCAGTGGGTTTACCAGTACATATAACCAATGTATCACTCCTTTTCTTACTTTATTTTGGAATTTGTGTGTTTTGATGCAGCAGAATTCAGAATCAGTATGTGATCCGGACAGAGGTGCGCAGTTTTAGTTCTTTAGTGCCCTGTTAGTTTCAAGAATTTCCTACTTGGGATATCTACACATTGTGGTCTGTTTGTGGCTCTCTGGAACTGGAGCTGAATTAAAATACAATCAAATATGTTTTCCACTTTTATTGAAAATCACAGTTAACTTTTTTATTTACATAACTGTACCTTGTAGTTTTAGCCAACATAAAAACAACAAGAAAACACATGCATATAGGCTAGTAAGGTATTTTTTTCCCAAAAGTAATAAAACCAGAAACTTTCCTTTAAAATATATGTAATAAAGGAAGATTTAACCAAAATGTTGTACCAACACTTAAAATTTACCAGTATTATTTTGGTGAACAAATTTAAGGTGGTTTATTGACATGGCAAATAGGTCTAAAACTGCACATTTTGACAATATTACAGTTCTGCTTCTGAAAGTAAGCCTACCATGCAAAACTGTAAGTGTTATTATTTATTTCATGTGCCTGTGTACAGGTGTGAGAAAATGTTGTGCAGTAGGAATGCATTAAAAATGTTAAGAATTAATAAAAATAATAAAATAAAACAAAAAAAATATATAATTTACCAAAATACAAAATGAAAAGAAAAATCCAAATTAATAAAGAGTGTGCACAACATAAAATGCATATGGCCTTATATTGCTTGCATCAAAGTATACCAAGTTTAGCGACTCCTATCTATTTTTTTCATGGCTATATTGCTTACCTATCAGCTGAATCAGGGGGACTGCATTTTTTGCACCCAGTTTTTTAAGGAACTCGGCAGCTAGGTTGTTCCAAAAATCTTGGAGAACCACTGTTCTTCTGTGTATTTAGTAAGCAGAATAAGGAATCTGCATACTCAAAAGGAACCCAGGTGCATAACTGTGCCAGGAAGGGACAGCTCCCTAGTAGATCAAAATAAATAAAGGCTCCAGGCACTCAAGGGTTCCAGCTCAGGCAGATTTCTTAAAGGAAGACAGAAACAACGTTTCAACCTCACAATGAGGTCTTTATCAACTTTATCAACAAATTTATCAAATCTTCTGTGTATTTAGGCAGCCTCAGTTGCCTCTCTGTCTTCGTGTAATTATTATTATTATTTATTGTTTTATATAGCACCATCAAATTCCGTAGCACTGTACAATAGGTGGACAGGACAAAACAAATTGACTTACAGAGACAACAGGTAAAGAGGGTCCTGCTGAAACGAGCTTACAATCTAGAGGCACAGAGAAAGACCTATAGGCCAGGGGAGAGCATTTCCAGAGGATAGGGGCAGCCCTTGAGTAATCCCAGACTGACTCTCAAACAGAGTTCTGTGGGGCCATACCATCGCTTCCAGGACTCCTTGTTCTTCCTTATGCTGAAGATAATGACTTTGGCTGTATGTCTGGGGTCATTGTGCTGCAGAGTAAATTAAATTTGGGGCCAATGAGATGTCTCACTGATGGTATTGCATGATGGGTAAGTATCTGTACATATTAAATTGATGATCATTAGCACCTGTTTTGAATAATTATTTAATCAAACACCTAACTATATGCTTACAAAATCCCAGACTTTGTGCAAGTGTACCTAGAAGAACTGATGCTGTTTTGAAGGCGAGGTTGGACACCCCAATTATTTATTAGATTTAGAATTTTCTTCTGTTCACTTTGCATTTTGTTAAATTATACAGATAGTTTTAACATCAGAAGGAGAGGGCACTGGCTTTTATCAGACAATAAATTTGGGGCCTATTCACACACGTTTGTAGGTTTTTAAGAAGGTGAAATTCCCACCTTCCCTTCCCTCTTTGATGTGATATTTTATTGTCCATGGTGGAGATTGGTGTTTATGTTATGGTCATTGTTCAAATGTGGTTGGCTGGTTCGGTGCTTGAGACAACTATCTAAGGTATGGTTGTACTCGTGGCGCACATGCCTCAGGGCGGAAGTGCAGAACACTCCCTGGGCGCGTTGCTCAGGTGATACGTTGGTTGACGTGTGGTTGCTGGGCTTTGGACGCCAGCAGCCTCTACAGGTGACGTGGAGTGGTAACACCCTTACCAGCAGTTATAGATTGATCTGTGTTATACGGCTGGCATTTAGCCAAATTTGTGGTTAATTATTATTCATATTAGACACGTATTACAAAGTATGCTATAATGAGTGCCATGGTTGGGGAGAATACTTGATTATTGACCATGGCCAAATTTATCCAAAATAGAATAAATGTGTGCTGCAGAATTCCAAATGGCAGTCTGTCCATGATGCCACAAAAAAAGCTCTATAAAACCAACATTTGTTTATTTGCCAAAATACATTTATTTCTTCCAGAAACAATAAAGAAAAAAGAATAATTGAAAATATAGCAACCTTCTAATCCTATAATATATATGTTATAATTCAGAGATATTTGCTTTATTATAAAACATCATACCAAAGGATACTATACAAACTAGTACAATAAATCAATATTTAAAATATATGACAAAAAACATTATTATAGTGAATTGGTAAACTTTCTTCACAATACTTATATAGTTATATAACTCACAAACATATATACACAAATATCAGAGATCAGTGAGCCTTCCTGAAATATTTATATGCAATCACATATAAAATACAGTTTTTTATATCTTTCCAAATCCCCTTGCACATTCAATAAATGTCCTACTTATATTAGTGTAATATCCAACAACTCAGCTATAGTTACATTTTTACAAATGTCATCCTTGTGTTGTGTTATTTTAAGTATTGTGCCACATTTCTTATGATGTTTTAATTTAATTTGATATATTTAGCCATTTTAATGGTAGGATTTTAAGGGTTAAAGGAAAATTTTACTTGAAACATATAAGACAAATGGATTTTAGTTTAGTTTCCATACAATTATTTTCTTTGTTATGCCTGGGATGACATGGTTTTCAAGGCTTAACAAGGATTTTTTAGCTTATTCTGTAAAAAATATTGTAATTCTTATTTTATCACTTATTGTAACGAAACATTCTAGCAGTGGCGGAAATCTACAGAGGACACTAATCAGAAGTACTATGGCAGCCAGTTTTGTTATTCAAATGTATCCGAACGGGCAATCCCTATATATCTTGTTCTTACGTGGCTTCCTAAAGTAAGTCAAGGGACACCATTGGGACCGTGAAGTTCTGATATTTCCTCGGTTTACCACGGAATAGTAGAACCAAAGCCAATTTGTATGTCTTATGGATGTAACCCATTAATACCTTGTACAAGGGCCACACCTTTAAAGTCTTTGTGTATCATAATTTGGCATATACAGAGATTTGGGGTGGTAATGGCAGAAATTGTGCACTCCCACGTCACTATGCAGCCAGAAATGAACCCATTCATGCTACAGAAATAGTAGGAATACAGGAGGAGGCTCAGAACTGCTTGAGGTTCATTGGAATATTTGTCAGGGGCAGCAAAAAAATTCAATGTGATTTTAACCTGTACCGGAAGTCAACTTCATGTGTTGGCTGCAAGATCCCTAAACCTGCCCGGGACTGATCTAAAGGGGGGCACTTTGTGTTTTTATCTACAAGTTCCAGATCAAAGTAAGAAATCAGCAAAGTCAGTAACTGTTTGATCTCATGCACAGCAAAGTGTCGACCAGGGCACTTGGTTTTGCCAGATCCAAACGGCAAATAGTAATATTTTAATTTCCGGCCTTTTAGGTAAAAGTTGGTCTTCTCTTTCAAATTTTCATCTAAGTAGCGGTCATACTTAAAAGTCTAGAAATGAAACAGAACAATATAAGTTTGGAGTTTTGTTATACAATACTGTACTAATACTATTGTATTTTAAGATTAAAGTATACAGTATATGCAGGGTACGGAGAGGTAATTTCTTTTTTTTTGCCATTTTAACTCTCTTTATTATATACATTCCCAGGTATTTAAAATGATATTTAGTCTTTCACCTATCATTTAGTCTTTCATCTATCACTCGTTGATGCCAACCAAGTTCAGTTCTAGTTAGGTATAACTATAGTTTTGCTGTAGTGACGTGAGTTGGAAAGTTTTTCAGTGCCAACTCACATTTCTTTGGCCAACAGTGAATAGACCCAATAGAGTGTGGGTGAAGGGACAACATAAACTAAGAAACAAAGTAGAATATCCAGTGGAGACTAGAGTGATTGCTATGTCTCAGTGGGTATTGAGCAATGTAGGGTGTTGTTGTAGGGGTCCTGGTAGAACAACTTCCATAGGATATATACAATAGGACAGGCTTCTAGGCCATGAGTTGCCAGCCACTGGGTCCCAACAGGGCTTTCCCCATTGGTAAATTGTGGACCAGACAGACTAGGCATATTGTGGACCCTCTGCCACATACTGTAACTGGGGTCACTTCTTCATGGGCCAGTTGGGAAAATCAGTGATTACCCTTGAAACTGGCCCAAAGACTCTATGGAACACTGAACACAATTACCTGGGACTCAGTATAGTTGTCTATGTATTGTACAATAATGTATAGCATTAAAAATCTATATAAAGATCTTGTTTGAACAAAAAGTTACTTTAGTAACCAGGCAAAAATATTTTTTAAATGCATTTTTTGGTAATCAACTATGAAACCTGATATTACTCACCATCGGGTCTTCATAAACTTCAGGATCCAAATGTACCATCTGTGGGTAAAATGCTACAATATCATCTTTTCGGATATTATATGGCTCATCGTTGTCCAATTGAAGAGTAAAGTTCTCCTTGGCAACTCTGACATTGAGGGATGCACTGGATAATCTCATAGCCTCTTTAATTATGCTGTCTGTAGAATAACAATATAAAGGTTAGTACTTTTAAGAGCTGATCACATATATGTATGCTTATCTAGTATAATGCTTCAAAGCTGACAATCATATAGCTGACAGTAACAATTTTTATAAACTGCATGGATATCAATGTATATTTTGGTTTTAAATACCTTTAATAGCAGGGGCAGTGTGGCCAGGGCATGGGGAAACCAAGGAGAACAGTAGGGCCACGTAACTTTATGTTATGTGACCCTGTGGTAATAGGGTGGCTGATTCAGGCCAGGTAAGCAGTGTTAGATAGATTGAGGGCAGTGTGATAGAGTATGTATGATAAATATGTTTTAGTGTGGGTGTGTATGCATAAGGGTTTGTTGGAGTAAGTGTGAGTTGTGTGTGCTCTAGCTTATATGTTAGTTATTTGAGCCAGAGGATGCCAAAATGGAACTAGTTTATGCAAAATACATGCTACATACTACATTGCTAAATGTTTATATGAATTCAATGTTCTTTTGTTGTGTATTAGGCATCAATGGCAAACTTACCCAAAATAGGCATATCATCTAACTGATGACGGTTAAGAAAAATGTATTTTCCATCAAAACTGACTTTTTGAGAAGTCTTCTCTAAAACTTGATGGATTTCCGCACTAGCTGCCTTCATTGCATTTGGACACCTATTATAATAACATTACAATATACATGTTAGCATAAAAAATAATTTAAGGCTTATACTCAATAAATTAACAAACGGCATTACATACTGTTAGCAATAAGAAATAACATGTTCTCAGTAACTCAGTGGTTTGAGCTAAAATACCATTCATGCGAACATTTTTAAGAAGATACTTGGGTGCAGATATGTCGGAAAATACAGACTAGCTAGGACTTCCGAAATAACTATTTACCCAGAAATAATTATACATATTTGATAATACCCAGAATCTATTGTAATGCTTTAGTGGCGGTTGTATGAAACCATATAAAATTATTAATTCCTAACAATGATGATATGCTAGTTATAAAAGCAATATTGTAATAATTAATTGATTGCTTATAAGAATCACATTTATTTTAAGTGTTCAAATTCAGCCTCTTATTGTCTCTTCTGAGTATCTCTTTACCTGAGTATGTTGAATACACTCCAGAATGTGGCAGGTAATGTGTTGGCTAAGGAAGCCCAGAGGAGCGCAAGGTGAGTCCTTGCTTTATCTGTATCACTTAAGGTCGAAACTGAGTCTGTCAACAACATTCTGAGTTCTACAATGTCAGAGACGTTGATCCTCTTTCTTATTTTCTCATGTAGCAGATCTTTGGCTAGGTTCTCTCTTGCACTGTGGGCAGATTTGAAGACGTGGATTGGCAGACCTGCTACGAGGGCAGGAAATATTTTGTCAAACTCTTTGAAGTTTTCTATGGCATTTAGGATGAGTGCTCTCTGTGCTTCTTGTCTTGCAGCATTTGTATCTTCTTTTGAATTAAGCTCTTTGCCAAAAAGAGTTAGGTAACCGGACTCAAACATGACACGGTAGCAGAAGGCATACAGTCCTTCGGTTGCCCAATCTTTGCTGGATAGTTTAAATGCACTGGGCTGCAGCATGGTGTGCTGAAGATTTTCCATCATGGTTGTGAGAAGAGGGTCCAGAGCATCACCTTGCATTGTTTTCATAAAGGTTTCATGCACATTTTCAGCTTTCTCATCCGCTGGATTCAAATTGTGATGGCCAAATACCTGAAATACACATTTGCACTTTAGCTTACAAATATCATGATTATGATTATTATTATAATTATTAACTTTCATACGCTTCTTACTATATATATATATATATATATATATATATATATATATATATATGGGATATGACAAAACTAGAGTAAGTTAAACCAATATATTCGACAAAATGGCCCTGCTAACAAGGTTACAATCATATAAATCTATTCTACAAATATACACTGCACCAGATGAAAGACCATGTGTTAAAGAGCACAAGGTGCATAGCATTTAATCTGCAAAGTGGAAAAATACAGCCCTAGGGAGAGCTGATTAAGGCGTCTCAACCATGGTGTGGTTTGCAATTTTGGGTCCCAAGGGTGGAGTATCTGGGAGTGTAGGGAGTACTAAGAGTCCAGGCCGGGTTTCCTCTTACTCTGAGCCTTACAGGTAATTAGGCTCACGCATTGCTTGTTTACGTGGCACTATGTAGTTGAAGAGGTCACTGGGCTTTGGGCCAGTTATAAACCATAGCAGCTTGGAGAGAGGCTGATAAACTGATGATTGAGGCGTTTGTAACTCCTTAGGACAGTGTGGATAAGCAGAGGAGCTTCTTCACTGTAGCTAGTAATCTATGGATAGTAAGTGCTTTCTAAAAACCTCACTATGTGCCTGGAAGCAACTGCATTTTCCCCAACAAAGATGGGGACAGACCCACACCCACAAGAGCAGGTTTGCCACACTTTATTTTATCCTGTGTGGACAGTACACTACAAATTTGCCAGTGTGTTATTAGGTTTTCATAATGTAATTACTATTTATCACTAAATATATACAATTTATGAATTCTATGAATATACATATTACTAAACTGTTCAAAAATCCTAGGACTATTGTCACCGGTCAGTATAAAACAAGGATACCCAATATGTAGCTCATCTCTGTATTGGTATTAACAAAAAAACAGCTCCTAAAATGCTTAGCTAAGTCGCAGCCATCATCTTAATGTAAGAGTCGATAAGAAGCGTGGATATACATCTGATAACTACCCCGGCCTTGATTTTATACCTTTGCTGAAGTTGCAAAGTGAAATTTCTGCCAGTCGAAATGCTTTCCATAACGCATCACCGAGCTGAATGAGAATGGGTCTGTGACAAAGTGAACAAAATTCCCAGCAATTTTACAGGTGAAAATCTTGCCATATTTCTTTTCTCTTGACCTGAGAAATTCAAGTGGATTGGCACCAAACTGTAACGCACATCCAAAATAAGGGATTAGCCCATTCTCAAGTGGTGGTTCTCCTGGCTGCCTGTATAAGAAGAAAAACACAATATAGTCCCTTTCTGATTGTGAAACCATGTTCACTTATTACATAATGATATCTGAAGCCACATTCCTTTTTTAGACAATAATTTGCTAGGTAGAACACATATTGTTTGCTACATATACTATTTACACCAGATCATACAGAATACTGAGCAATCCTAGCCTATATCTGAAACAAAATATCTAACATAATATTCATAGAGCAATGTTCCATCCGATATTCCTGTTCTCAATGCATTGAGAGCGATCTGCTTGCTACATAAACTAAACTACTATTTTTCTTACTTATAATAACTACATGGTTTTTAAGGTATGTTGCAGCATAATACAAAATTAAGTCTATATTGAATGAGAAATCCAAAAAAATAAGCATTTTATATATAAAAAATAAGATGTAATATGTACAATAGAACATACAATAAAAGATGCAGAAAAAAGTTTTTAAAAATGTAATTTAAAAAAGTTTTCTTTTCTTACCTTCTACGTATGCTAACAACAAGCCAGAAAAAACAGCACAGGGTGACCACTAGTCCCCATATTAGTGATACAGTTAACATCTTTCTTAGTACAATAATCTCATATGGGGGGTGTAGCACACAATCAGCCTAAAGCGTAATGCTTGGACAGCAGGACACAGTCAGACTTTTATACCCTGACAAGTAGAACAGGATGCCTTACTGGTGAACTATAGTAACCGTGGAGAGGTATTAATTCATTTTTCTTCCAAAGGGGAACTTTTTTTATGGACCTCTATCCATGACAATTATCTAAACAAAAACATTATAGAGGCTCATTATGAATGATAATTTGAAGGACTCAAAGGTGTGTTTATGATATCTTATATATATATATTTACTTTCCATACATAATAGTTCAATCCTAAAGTTACTTCAGAACAGATTCCATTGTAGAAGGTTCACAATATGTGTATAAAGTATGTAGTAAATATTATATGGCTTTACATGATAAAGGTAAATGCAATGTAAAAATAGCATATTATCGAATACTTTAACAAAAACCTTGACCTTTGTACTTTTCAGATTCTATGTCCAGAGATTATGAACTCAAGTAAAAATTAAAGCATCAGACTGGCCAAATTAACATGTTTGAGAAACAAGAAACAGAATTTGATGGCAGATAAGAACCATTCGGCGAACTAGTCTGCATATTCTTGCTGATCTGAAGACTTAAACTTTAACCAGGATAGCTGTATGCCAATCCCATTAATGCTTTAATTCCCTCACTGTATTAGCCTTTAGCACTTCTGCTATGGGGCTACTTATTTAAAAAACCCACTTATTCACTAATGGTAGATCTGATCTGCTTTTGATTTTATACTATACAATGACAAATTACACAGTTAGTGTAATTGCTTGTGTTGCATCATCTGTACCGTTGGACGAGGGCCGAACCTTAGCCACTGACGCCTGGGTGCCAAAAACCTTTTGGCACCTGTAGCTGGGTGTGGCAATATTGCTAACTCCTCCCCTTGACAACACCCATTTTCTATGGCAGCCACCGTACCTCTTTGGGCCCCCCTGACTTCACCTCATAACATGTCACTCACGTCCCACAGTGCCCTCTTTTCCCCCAAACAACTTGTCAGTGCCATTTTGGGCCCAAGCAGGTCACCAGTGCCATCTTTGCACCCCAAACAGCATTACACTAAATGTGTCGGTGACATCCAGCGCTATTACTTTAAAGAAGCTGCTGAGCAAGAGAGGCAAAGCTGTAGCTATTCATTATATTATAACTGCAGAGAGTTCAAAAAAATGTAAAACAAATGTCCCCAAACCCAGTGATTTATTCACAACTTCCATCACCACAACCACAACAGTACAACTCCTATCACTATATAGTGATCCAGACAATGATTATGGTACATGGTATATCTTATCATTATAGCACGACAGACACAGGCGTACGGCATCTCCCATCACTATATACTGTATCAGACATTGATGGTGATATACCATAACTCCCACCACTATATAACTCACAATATAACAGTAGTATATTAATATAACGTTTTAATTATATGTGCTGGGCTATTGGTGCAAGCTTTCCTAGTTTTTACACCAAGTAGCTGTAGGTAAGACATGTGTCCAAAAATCTATAAAAGGGCCAGCTAGAAGAAACTACAAAAGGTTGGCCCATCAGAATGCACAATTAAGAATATGAACATTGATTCATTACAGATCAACAACTACAATTTTTATGGTGTGAACAAAAAACATAACACTACCAAAAGTGCAAAATTGTCTTGCTTTTACCTTTGTTTGAGGTATGTAATTTTAAACAAAAAATACAGTTTGTTTTAAAAGGTTGTCACTGTTGGGGTTTTGGGTCTCATTCAAAGTTGCAGGCATGTTTTCTTTGCTACTGCTGTGTTCTATTGTGCTACTGACTCTGTTTTGATTTTTATTTAGACTAAGAATTGCCATTTTGGGGACAATTGAAGATCACAGATCTGTGAGCTTTTAAGGAATATCAGTAATCGCTGCCGTAAACATTTTATAATTGAGTAGAACCAAATTCAGTGCATATCCTAATATTTGGGTTGTCTTCCACGTTCTGGTATCTTTGTTTGACACCTCTCTTTTTGTGGTCCACCAATTACGTTATTTCTTTAGTATACCAAATTTTGAATATGTGATCTGGTATACCTTCTTGAAATTTTGGGTTGTTTAGAAATGTAATATATGGTGTATCTTGTAGTCCGTAGCATTTTCCTTGTCAGTTTCTAACCTTTAATAGTAAGGTAATTCGGTTTCTTTTTGATCTGTAATGGAAGCTCAGTGTAAGGTGTGTGTCTAAAACAGTGATTGTCGAGACATTATTGTTAAGTTCTTGATTTTTTTTTGTGTATTTGTGAATTTGTTAGTATTGTTTATCCAATCCAACGGATAACATAACAGAGAAGTTCTATTGTAAAATGTTAAAATCTGGTATGTTTTATCCCAAATTTGATTGTTTTTGCTGCAATTTAGTAAGGCTTATTCGTAGTTTTTCTGCTATTCCATGGATATATATATTAAATTGTGTAATTATTTTGGTGATGTCTCCTGAAGTTGGTATATTGGCAGTTGTTAAATTCAAATTGTTTTTTGGACAAGCATCGGACAACTACAAGTGATAATACTATAATATTTGTTTTTGAGCCTGCACTACAATTCTTTCTAATGGATGTTTTATTCCTTAAAGCTGTATTTATTGATTAGCAGTGTTTATGTGATGTATAGAATATAAAATAATATTCAATGTATTAGACAGTTAAACTATTTTAGCAAGTTCCTGGGCAGGGAGTGGGGTGTGCATAAACACTGCTCCCAAGACTCTGCAGGCAAATTGTAGGTTTCTATAATTTTAAGAAATTAAATCTCTATCTCTGACAGTAAAATTTTGGTTCCAAAAGAGCCAGTGAATCTTTGGGGGGCTGTGAAAAAAGGACAGCAGGATTGCACAGATTACAACTATTAAAGATACATCAGAAACTTCAATGAGATTCTGCCTTAAAAAGTGACCTATGCCAGAAAACAGTTGAGGCACCTTGTGAAGACACAGCAAGTGTCACCCAAAAAGATGGAACATGGGACTTTCTGTAAACAGTGTCTGGAACACCACTATTTAGTCAAACAGTTATTTCTCAAAGTTTCCTAAATATTTGTACGCTTAGAGCAATGTTAATATATGTCTACCAACCTACATTATTATAGAAACATGTCTAAAAGAAACTATTTGTGCTGTTAGTATTTATTATACTCATTTATGTAACCAGTTAAAGGATGTCTGGACATTCCGTGTAGAGAACATAAAATAAATCCAATGGACAATGGGGTAACAATACATCTTAGTCCCATACAAATTTGAACTATTCATGCACATCCATGAATCTACATTACACACACATATATTTCTTATACAGCATACATGACACTTATAATTTACCTATTGGTTTTCACTACCTGTTTAGGATCTATTGGGAGCTGAGCTGGTACAGCACTGCTGGGGGCAGCTATCCAGGCAGTTCGCATGGCATATAAGGTTTTTTACTATGGTTTGTAATAAAATATGAAGTATATACTGTACGTATGAAATAAAAGTAGCAATTAGTTTAAGAACATCTTGGAGGTTTTCAGTAGGTTAGTAGGTGAAGATACCATATATAGCACCTAATACAATGTACAGACAAAATGTAGCTTTTTAACTATATTGTTAATTACGTATCTATAAGTGACATTTCATATAGATCGTCATCAAAACCTGAACCTATCCCCTTGGCTGACATTGGCATGCTAAGTTATCTATAAGAGGTCTGTGCAGAACTAAACCCCCTACACGGCATAAACCCATTGGAAACACATAAGCAAACTATCAACATTTCTGTAAGCACATATATGATGCGGCTAATAAAGCGGGTTCATTAACTAAACAAGGGGTGTCAGGTAGCATGCAGGCAAACAGCATTTGGATCTGGGGCAGCATGATTTGCTTTACTCATCTCCGATGAAATAAAAAATGGTAAAGATTGACCCTTAAAACCATATTGTAACTTTACTGCAAAGTCCACGTGCTGATAGCAATTTATTTATCTGTAGTTCCATAAAAAAATCTGCCCTTATCTTAGTAGGGCAAATCATAATTCTTTACAGCTATATAACACTGTAATTTAATCTAGCTTCAGATGCGTATGAAAGAATCTAGCCCTAAAATGTCTATGTATATGTGTATATATATATATATATATATATATAATATATATATATATATACACACACTCTATATAGATGAAAATATTGGGACACCTGTCCATTACACCCACAGGAACTTTGATGACATCACATTGTAAACACATAGACATTAATATGTAGTTGGTCCCATCTTTGCAGCTGTAGCAGATTCCACTCTTGTAAGAATAGAGAATACTTTCCACAAGAAAGTTGGGAAGTTTCTGTGGGAATTTTCGCCCATTCATCCAGTAGAGCATTTGTGAAGTCAGGGACTGATCTCCTTTCCACTTCATCCCAAAAGTGTTTGATGGTGTTGAGGTCAGGTCTTTGTCCGGGGCAGTCAAGCTCGTCCAACATGTCTTTATGGACCTTGGTTTGTGCACTGGGCCAAACCAACTGACCTTTGTTTGAGGGGCTAGCACTGAATGAGGGCAAAAATATTCATGGCATAAGGTAATGGGATGGGAGAGGCAGAGCTGAGCCTAGGGTTATTGGTGCCTGGTTGCAGTATTTCTTTGGCGCCCACCATAACTAAAACACACACACTCTCACTCAAACATACACACATCCTCTCCTCTGCACCACTAACCATAGGCTGAAACCTGACACTCTACCACCGTATGCTGACACACATATACTAACACCATAGACTAACACAAAACTAACACACACTGATACCAAATACTAACACAAAGTCACTCACCATACTCTTACACATACATACATATGCACACCCTCACTCCCTCTCCCATCATCGGTGTAACTTGCACATGTATTTCACATGGAGCCATGCTTTGCTTACCCTACCACAATGGGGCCACATAACACACATCGCGTGACCACCACTGTGGTGGTCTCTGGTACCTGGAGCCTTAGTGTGGTGCACCAGTGCCACTTGCCTTAGCGCGCCCCTTGGAGTGGAAGCATGTGAGTTAGGGTAATGCAAGGTAAGAAGGGACAGCTGCCATGAACCACATCATCCCCAAGGGCTGGATAGAGGATTACTAAGAAGCCAAGCATATCCAGATGGCAGCAGCACATGATATGCAGAGCCTGATATGCCATGAGTGGCAGTATGGGTAAGTAAATGGCCCTATTGGCCTATAGCCCACCAGACACTTTCCCCATATGCCAGATGGCTGGTCTGGCCTTGGGGGAACATGCACAAGATCAGCATATTGCAGGAAGGAAGGAGAAATGACCAGGGGTGATAGGCTGCTGGTAGTAAGTATGACTGGGCAGTGGACGGGCACTAACAGGGTGCTTTCCCAGGTGTCCATTATTATTAAAGACTGCCATGATGTGGGGCCAAACACTGTTCCCCCTACCAAGAAGTCAAGGCAGACACCTATAATATAGGGATACAAGGGTTAACATCACCTATTACACACATTTAATCCCATTTTGTCATTAACATTTATGTATTTTTATATACATAGTCTGGTGTTCTTTTCAGGTTTTAAAAGATGCCTTTTGCATATGCTACAGCATTTGTCTCATAAGATAAGCACAATTTATGTCTGAGACAACATAATATTCTGTACTTATTTAGTCATTGAAGTATAGCTTTTTATGCTTCATTGAGTGATAATACAGAAAAATGGATGTAGGTATAATAATATCCATTTTCACAGCAGATTCTATATGACCTTGTGGAATTTATTGGCAGTGACAACTGTCAGCTCAGATATCAGTTCAACTACAGTAAAGATAAGGTTTAGTTCTGGGTATATTTTAAAGACACAGAAACACAGATAATGCTGCTATATGCAAATGTATTTGAATCTGTATTTTGTTGAATGTCAATCATTGATCCATAACACATCACCATAATCTTGATCTCCACAACAAAAAACATTGCAAAGGGGAAAAGCACTGGTATAATGGAGGTCCCTGCAGCCCTGCATCGCGGGGGCCCCTGTCCAGTGCATTTTCCAGAGCTCAGACGTAGGCAATGAGGACTACGAGGGAGCAGAACAGCTCTCCCTAGCCAGTGCACAAAGGGTTGGCGGTTGTGTGTGTTTAAGTAAGTATGTTAGTGTGTGTGTTAGTGTATATAAATATGTTACTGTGTAGGTCAGGTATATCACTGAGTTAATTGATACAATATTTCCGTGCCATCCCTGGTGCCACAGTAGAAGGCAGGACTATAGCACTTAAAAGTGCTGCTCTCCCCCTATAGCTCTCAGTGTTTCTCCTGCCTACATCAGGTAGGCTGCAGCTCCCGTTTATTATTGCTGTAGACTCTAGGTTAAGCCAATTTTAGAAGTCTGGGGTCTTCCGCACAGCTCTTAGCTAAGCTAGGGGAATGGGTGCAACTTACTTGGGTCTGCAAGTCCTCCTCCATGCTCCACTTTAGACCTGTGTTTTTTGGGGAGAGGTTTGTGTTATTACTGTCTGCTCCATTATGGAGCTGATTCTGTTTGTTTGCACCATGAAATATATGATCATTCTGTGAAGTTTTTGTCAATCTGTTGAATTGCTTTTTTTTGGGGGGGGGGTGTTTTTACATTTAAGGTTTAGTCATTGAATTGAGACTCTTGATTTTGAGTTTTGAGGGAGTTTAAATCTCCTGCATCTGTTTCAAGCTTCATGGATTTCCGGTCAGTTGCAAGCTGAAGAGGAGTGGCGCTTTGGCCTACCCTTCTCCAATCGCTTCACCTGAAGGACATGTATACATGACTTGTGCTGTATTTGTGCACAAGATTCATTTGAAACATCAACCTGGGTCTCTATGCCTATACGTATTAGACTTGTGCAAAAGGAACTAGAAAACCTCAGAATATTTCTTATCCATTCATTAATTTGTCAGTTTTTGCATCATCATGACCTTACCATTCATCTCAGAGAGCAGTGCATTCTGCCTGGAGATCTTCCTGGGATCTTCAATGACCGCAGGGATATCAGTTGGCACAGGTGGTCCCATGTGATGTCACTGATGACATCATGATCAAGGTTCCCCTGTACAGCAATGTACGGCATTTCCTTAGAGGCCCAATAACTGCTTTTATTACACACACTATCGTCCAACGTAAGAGGGTAACAAAAGGGCAACATCCACAACCATCAAAGAACACAGCTCTTCTAGGAAGCAGGTCGCTTCCTAGAAGTTTAAAATAGGTTGCCCAGCACTCAACATTCAGACTAAGTGAGGTGTGATTCTTGCATCATCCAACTGCCCATTGCTCTATTGCTGCCGCTCTATCATCTTCCTGAGAGATCAATTTATAAAAATTGTCCAGTTTTTGGAAAAATTCATACCATGTTGTTTCTGCCGTGCCTGCCATTTGCCCTGCTGCTTACTCCGATGGATCAGTTTAAATAATTGGATGAGTCTATCCATAGTTGGTGTACTGCTAGTCTTGCTGTTGATGGTGTTGGTGGTCCTGCAATGCAAACTCTACCCTGGATCTCTTAACCTCCTAAGCCCTAAGATGCCGATTGAAGTAAGTAATGAAATGTGTTGAAAAGTTGTTGAAATGTGAGTTCAGAAGATGGCATTAAAATATTGCACCAAATTTATTTTTGAAAACAAAAAATGAATTTTAAATTGTCAGCAAATGAAAGTCTTTGTTTTAAAACGAATGCGCCAAAAACAAACAAAAACATTTTCCAAATCGATTTTGCTTTCTGTGCACAAGTCAAATAGATTGTAAGCTTGCAAAAGCAGGTCCTTCTCCTCCTTCTGTACCAGTATAACATCTGTTAATGAGATTTATTTGCTTTCACTGTACCCTATTATAACAGCGCTACGGAATCTGCTGGCACTATACAAATAAATGTAATATATAAAGTTTAATTTATATATCTACAAACTCCCCTTTTCACCAATATCTTTTTAGCCCTAGTTTCATGTACTCATTTAACATGGTTTAACTATACAGGTATTTGAGGACTTGAGCACCTATTCTCGGTATCACTTGTGAAGTGACTCTTCCTCACGTTTCCTTTCATTTATCAGCAAACATTCTGTGTCCACAGGCATGAAACTGAAGTAATGCATTGTGTGATGAAATGTTCTGATGAAATGATGCAACAATGTAGCATTCATTGACCATATTCGTTAAAGAGGTTCTGTATTTAGATAGCATTGGCATTACTCAGATGTGACATCACAACGCTACCAACGAATTGTATGAATGACATCACACACATATACGTTCCCGCTGGCTACTTGATGTCAAACACCAGTGTTGGCTTTTTTCTGCCTTGGTCAGTCCACAAGCCATGATTAGAGTTGCAATGTCATATCATGCTTCCATTAAATCCATCCCTTGAGAAATGTTGCAGGGGCTACTGAAATACTGGGGGATCTCAGTCTTTGGGTGTCTCCTCTTTGACACATTCTTGCCGTAGTGGCATGCTCTATCCCATTTTATTACATCAATATATGTATGAATTATTACAAAGATCAAAGTATCTAAAACAGCAATTTAGTGTTGCCCTTATTGTATATTTCTTTAGCTTGCCTATTTTACAGTGCTGCAGAATACGATACATCTATATAAATCAATAAATAATCATTTTCTATTTGTTGGGGACACAATCAGTAAGCGTTGCACCCTATTAGTATTATACAAAACAAGTTGATACCTTTATTTCTATCCACGATATAACTAGACCTAAGCCCTACTCTGAAAATGACTTTAATTGTGAAATCTTGGGGAGGCTTGGGAACAAAGACATATAAAAGAATAAAGGGGCTTTAATATTTTAATAAAGTAAAAAATAGACCTGACTTCTCCTTTAAAATGAGAATGAGAAATCTAGTAAAATTTGACTTATCTGTGGGGTTCTGGGGTCCTAATAAACTAATATGCTACACTATAACACAAAGTGCTGGAAAATGCCTGCTCGTATTTGTGTTTAAACCTAAAGCGCCTTTTGTTTCGATTATAACCTGGAAAGCATGCGCCATCCTCTGGTGACATTGTGGCAGTGCATAGGAATACTCTAGCCATCATATGTATTTTAACACAAATTATGATAGTTTTACCTATTGTGTATGCAGATGCTTGGTACATACATTGATCTATGTGTATATTAATTACTACCATGTCCCTCTCTTTAGTTGTTATGCTATATTTTTCCTTTCCATTTTTACTTCCTAAATGCATTGCTTGATATTTATTAACATGAAATTAGAGTTGTCACATTCTTTACCATTCTTCTAATCTGCACCAAAGAGATAACTTGCCTTTGAGACTTTTGAAATGTTGCTAATTACAATATTAAAAAATACGAATCCTAGTACAGATCCCTGAAGTACCCAACTTTCTTTGAATATACAAAATTAACTAAAATCTTTGATCTGTGACCATCTCAAATACTTTACTGATTTCAGCACTTGTGGGGTGTTCCCGGTCCCGGAAGGCAAAAAAAAATAAAATTTTTGCCTTCTTTTGGATCAGCAGCAGCAAAGTAACAGATATAGGAAAGGCTGAACTTGATGGACACATTTTTTCAGCCTATGTAACTATGTGTCAGAGCAGACATAGTTGTATATGGGGCTGCGCAGCCGCAGAAAAGTCAGGGTGCCCATGCTGACTGGACCACGGAGCACTGGAAGGTGACCTGGTCTAAAGAATCGTGTTTTCTTTCACAGCACGTGGATGGCCGGGTGCGTCACTCTCCTGGAGAACACATAGCACCAGCGCCGGACGCCCCACCTCGCAACTTTGCTAATGTCTTGGTGCCAGATACCACAGCACGCCTTTAGAGGCCTAGTGGAGTCCATGCCTCGATGGGTCAGGGATGTTTTGGCAGCAAAAGGGGGATCTACACAATATTATGCAGGTGGTCATAATGTTATGGCTGATCAGTGTATAATGCTTAGTGAAGATATAAATACAAATCACTGACTCTTCTATGCACAAAAAAGGATTGGGTATATTAGAAGCATAGAATCTGTCGGCAGGTAAGAACCTATTGCTCATCTAGTCTGTCCAATTTTTGAATACTTTCCTTACTCCCTGGGCTTATCATATATCTAGGATAGCCTTATGCCTAGTCTGCTGGAAAGCCATCCATACATCCACTACCATCTCAGTAAAGTCATATTTCTTGATATTACTCTTAAATTTTTGCTCCCCTAATTGTCTACCCACCTTTAAATCCTCTGAAATAATTACCCCTAAATCCTTTTGCTCAGAGGTTAGGAGAGATTCAAATATTTTATATTGTGCCCTTGGGTTTTATGCTCCATGTGCATGATCTTGCACTTAACCACATCTACCAAAAATCTAATCATTTTTCTAATTTACCTAAATCATTTGTAATTTGGCTTATCCCTCCGGGAACATAAACCATGTTACAAATCTTTGTGTCATCAGCACATATTATCAGTTACCATTAAGTCCTTCTGCAATATTACTAATAAAAAAAAAAATTAAAGAGGACAGGTCCAAGTACAGATCCCTAATAAAGACATTGCTCTGAATATACTCCATTGACTACAACCATTACTGCCTAATCCATTCATCAATTTGGGATCCAAACTCAACTGATAAGTCTTCTATGTGGGACAGAGTCAAAAGCCTTACTGAAAACATAGATATGTAATGTCTACTGCACCACCTTGATCGGTTACTTTAGACATCCATTTAAAAAAATCAATGAGATTAGTCTGACATGATCTTTGTGAAATAAACCCATGTTGTTTTTGATCTTGAAACCCATGTGACTTTAGATGTTTAACCATCTTATCCTTTAACATAGTTTCCATTAATTTCCCCACTACTGATGTGAGACTAACTGGCCTATAGTTGCCCAACTCCTCCCTACTATGTTGTATTTCCCTTTTTTTTACTGAATGGGCTATTTGCTCTTCCGCTTGTGCTTTGGCAGCTCTTGTTATTATGTTGCAGATAAATGCTTGTAAAGTATGACTGCTATTACATTCTTTCGTACTATCAGTTGAATTGGTATTTTGGTTTCTAAGATTATTACATATTTAAATTGTATCCATCCATGTAATGCTGTGCTTGCTTATAAGCCTTCCATTGTTGCTTTTTGTACCATTTTGTCCTGATTACATATTGTATTGCTCGCCAGTCTAGTACTATATCCATTTGATCTCTAACACCGCCAACACTTTCAGAAGATCAGATGTATGTATGTCACAAATTGGATTCTCACAGAAGAGCTCCGGTGTGTGGCCAGTAGTGGTACTTCATACGCAACGGTCATCGGTCATCTGGGGAGATCCGAGATCTCATTCTCTCTCTGACTGGCCTGCAAAGGAGCAGTTTGAAGAGTAGAATGAGTGTACATCCATCAACGCATCCTTTGGCTGCTCACTACTTTATAAGATTGAATACTGGGATATGATACCATATCTGGCACTCAGCAGTCTGATACTGGCCACAAACTAAGGAAGATGCAGAGTATGCAGGTCTATGCATCCACTATACATTATGTAGGACCAAACCAGTCTTTACACAACATTACTTACTGTGATCTTGAGTCTTCTGTTGCATATGCTGATAGTCTGTCAGAAGCTCACCTTCCTTTTTTCTTCTTAGTTCTAAAGCTGATAGGATTTTTGCAGGAGGAGGGACAATACATGGAAAATAAAGTAAGGTTTTGAGATGTTGAATCCAGAGGGTCAAAAGGCCATGTAACGGGTTCACCAAGAGAGCTGTAGTAACTCCCAGAGATCACCCACATGTATCCTCCTGTTGTCCCCGGAATCACTTCCAGCACCAGTCAGCATGCGCACCTTGGAACCCTGCTATGTTTACCCAATAAGTAGACACAACTACCTTGAACTGAGTACAGCAGGAATGAACAGTTTATTGTAGTAAAACATAGACTGATATAGCCACAGAACTTCATTAACATAAATTAACAGATACATGCATACAGCCCAACCTTTAATCCCCAATCAGCAATCCTATTGATGGGATTAATTAAACAATGGAGTTCCTGCCTGTTTGGCAGCCAGGCTGGAGCCATCTCCGACTACCTTGAGGCCTTGTATGACAGGTCATTCTGTCACATATCTCCCCTTTTAAAAATAAGACTGAACTGGGGCCAGACCCAAACCGGGTCTGCATCCAGTTCAGTCCGACAGCACAGCTCCGTCGCTCCTGGAGTTGTGGATGCAGGGGGCTGGCAAAAGGCAGGGAGACAGGGAGACAGGGTCCATAATCTGCGGGTAGCAGGCTTGCTTTCAGTCCTCTCCAGGGGCCCCAGTGATGGACAGTTCCGTCACACACTCCATCACATATCTCCTTTTTCTGGGGGAGACTGACGTCTGATAAGACCCCACCCTGTTTGACTCTGAAGTCAGTCTGTATATCTGGACCATCACTGCCAGCCACAAATTGGTACTCCTCAAAACAATTTAACAAAAGAGCAGTACTCACCCGCCTGCCCTCTGCCTCTCCCGAAAAATATAACTGCCGCTGGAGAGAATTGCCAACTGCACCTTCTATCTGGAGTCTTCTCAGCCGCTGGGGAGATGACAGGGTGGCGGGGGCCCCTTCAATCAAGGGTTGGGGATCCGAGCCAGCTGCCCAGCAATTCTGGGGACCACAGGTGGCAACCACAGTCTCATCCACCTGTATGGGATACATGTCCCCCAGTGCTGGTTTCGTACCATCCTCTAGTGGAGGGACGTCTGATGAGGGAGGGCAGAGGCCAGCTGCACTCTGACCTGGCGAAATCTCTTTTATAGGGTTTGCGGGCACCTCCAGTGCTGGTAGAGAGGGGCCGTCCTGCCTCTCTCCTGTTGCCAGTATTTCGGCTGGGTTGGTCTGAGCGAGCACTGCGGGAGCGTCATGGTCAGACTCAGGAACAAGGGGGAGGGGTGGGCAGAGAACAGCAGCACTCTGCCCTGTTGCCAGCGCTTCTGCTGGGGAGCGGGGATCTTGGCCAACTGCCAAACATTCCGGGGACCCAGGTGTGGAAACCGCAGCCCCATCAACTACCACAGTCTCTGGGGCTGCCTGACTGGACCCTACAAGGTTGCTGTGGTCAGGCTCGGGAAACAGGGAAAGGAGCAGGCAGATGCCAGCGGCACTCTGCCCCGATGGCAGCTCTTCTGCTGGGTGGGTGCTTGTGGAGACCGCAGTGCCAGCTACTACACCCACAAAACCTTCTTCCTTTTGCTGGGAAAAGAAGCCAATTGCAAGCCCTCCCGGACCAACATCCTCAGATGTAAAATCAATTAAATCCACAGTCTCTGGATCTGGTTGTGGTGTACAATCACATAGTTCCGCTATCGGATCTGGGTTAGCTGTCCAGTAACCCTGTGAATCAGTCCCATCCACCCCTTCTGGGTCAACATCCTCAGGTGACCACGCTGTAAAATCAATGAAATCCATGGTCACTGGGGCATACTGTTGCACATGGTCAAATAACTCTTGATATGCCTGTTCCAGTTCCCATTCTTGTGTGACCAAATAATCCAGGTCAGCCCACAGCTTAGGCACGTATGGGATATCCTCCTCCCTTCGCTCCTGGATGTCTTCCTCTCGACACTCCGATGCACTACCGAAGTCGGGATCCTTTTCTATAATTTCCAATAATAATCCCGGGCCGCCGAAGCCATAGCCCTCTGTGGGACCTTTATCCTCCAGCCCCAGGCACATCTGTGCTGCGTACCACCGCAGAGCCCGATACCCATCGTCCAACCTCAGCTCTGTCTGGACCAGCACCTCCAGCTCAGCCACCCATTCCTCTTTGGGCTGCTTCCCCAAGAACGGCATCCGCAACTTCCGCTGGAGCCAAAACCTTTCCTCAAAGGTTGGGAGGCTTTTCCCCTTGTACTTAATTTCCAAGTGGAGAACATCCCTCCAGAGCTTCAGGCGTTTACAATTCCTCTTGATCAGCTCTGCGTAGCTGACTTCCATTCTCTTTCCTGGAGATAGATCCCGTTGCAAAGGACGTGTCCCTTAGACTAGGAGGCAATCCCACCGCTGCCACCAATGTAACGGGTTCACCAAGAGAGCTGTAGTAACTCCCAGAGATCACCCACATGTATCCTCCTGTTGTCCCCGGAATCACTTCTAGCACCAGTCAGCATGCGCACCTTGGAACCCTGCTATGTGTACCCAATAA